>LGRX02034053.1:0-28701 GCA_001247695.2 Cymbomonas tetramitiformis
TCATTGTGCCTTCGTTAGGCCTTCATTACGCCTTACTTCCTTCTGCAGGCAAAGCCTTTGTTTAGGCTCCATTTTGCCTTCATTGTGCCTTCGTTAGGCCTTCATTGCGCCTTCCTTCTGCAGGCAAAGCCTTTGGTAAGGCTTCATTTTGCCTTCATTTTGCCTTCCTTCTGCATGCAAAGCCTTCGTTTAGCCTTCAGTGCCCCTTCCTTCTGCATACAAAGCATTCGTTTAGCCTTCGATGGGTCTTCCTTCAGCCTTTATTGTGCTCTCTTCTGCAGGCAAAGCCTTTGTTTAGCCTTCATTGTGCCTTCGTTCAGTCTTCATTATTCCTTCCTCCAGCCTTCATTGTGCTTCCTTCGGCAGGCAAAGCCTTTGTTTAGCCTTCATTGTGCCTTCGTTAGGCCTTCATTGCGCCTTCCTTCTGCAGGCAAAGCCTTTGTTTAGGCTTCATTTTGCCTTCATTTTGCCTTCGTTAGGCCTTCATTGCCTTCCTCCACCATAGGCAAAGCCTTTGGTTAGGCTTCATTTTGCCTTCATTGTGCCTTCCTTACGCGAGCAAAGCCTTCGTTTAGCCTTCGATGTTCCTTCTTGACCTTTATCGTGCTCTCTTACTGAGGCAAAGCCTTTGTTTAGCCTTCATGGTGCCTTCTGGTTGGAGTCTTCATTATTCCTTCCTCCAGCCTTCATTGTGTGCTTCCTTCGGCAGGCAAAGCCTTTGTTTAGCCTTCATTGTGCCTTCGTTCAGTCTTCATTATTCCTTCCTTCAGCCTTCATTGTGCTTCCTTCGGCAGGCAAAGCCTTTGTTTAGCCTTCATTGTATGTGCCTTCGTTAGGCCTTCATTGCGCCTTCCTTCTGCAGGCAAAGCCTTTGTTTAGGCTTCATTTTGCCTTCATTGTGCCTTCGTTAGGCCTTCATTGCGCCTTCCTTCTGCAGGCAAAGCCTTTGGTTAGGCTTCATTTTGCCTTCATTTTGCCTTCCTTCTGCATGCAAAGCCTTCGTTTAGCCTTTAGTGCTTCTTCCTTCTGCATACAAAGCATTCGTTTAGCCTTCGATGGGCCTTTATTCAGCCTTTATAACGCCTTCCTTCTGCATGCAGTGCTTTGTTACTTTGTGTTACTTTGTTACTTTGTTACTCACTTACACTTGGGCATGTATGTGTGTTTATCACCAGGGACTAAAGGTCGCCCAGGGGCATCGGAGGCGTCAGCACCTGCAAAGGGAGCAGGTGTGCGCTCTAGCTTGCATCCTGCATTCCTTCCGTGTTTTGCCTTCCTTCGGCCTTACATCCTTAGCTGGCATTGCCTTCATTTTGCCTTCCTTCTGCATGCAAAGCCTTCGTTTAGCCTTCAGTGCCCCTTCCTTCTGCATACAAAGCATTCGTTTAGCCTTCGATGGGCCTTCCTTCAGCCCTTATTGTGCTCTCTTCTGCAGGCAAAGCCTTTGTTTAGCCTTCATGGTGCCTTCGTTGAGTCTTCATTATTCCTTCCTCCAGCCTTCATTGTGCTTCCTTCGGCAGGCAAAGGCTTTGTTTAGGCTTCATTGTGCCTTCGTTAGGCCTGCATTGCGTCTTCCTTCTGCAGGCAAAGCCTTTGTTTAGGCTTCATTTTGCCTTCATTGTGCCTTCGTTAGGCCTTTATTGCGCCTTCCTTCTGCAGGCAAAGCCTTTGGTTAGGCTTCATTTTGCCGTCATTTTGCCGTCATTTTGCCTTCATTCTGCATACAAAGCCTTCGTTTAGACTTCAGTGCCCCTTCCTTCTGCATACAAAGCATTCGTTTAGCCTTCGATGGGCCTTCCTTCAGCCTTTATTGGGCCTTCCTTCTGCATGCAGTGCTTTGTTACTTTGTTACTTTGTTACTCACTTACACTTGGGCATGTATGTGTGTTTATCACCAGGGACTAAAGGTCGCCCAGGGGCATCGGAGGCGTCAGCACCTGCAAAGGGAGCAGGTGTGCGCTCTAGCTTGCATCCTGCATTCCTTCCGTGTTTTGCCTTCCTTCGGCCTTACATCCTTAGCTGGCATTGCCTTCGTTTGGCCTTCAAGAGGTCTTCGTTCAGCCTTTATTGTGCCTTCCTTCTGCAGGTAAAGGCCTTCGTTCAGCCTCCATTGTGCCTTGCTTTAGCCTTTATCGAGCCTTCCTGCAGCTGCAGGCATTGCATTCGTTTAGCCTTCATTGTGCCTTCCTCCAGCCTTCATTGTGCTCTCTTCTGCAGGCAAAGCCTTTGTTTAGCCTTCATTGTGCCTTCGTTGAGTCTTCATTATTCCTTCCTCCAGCCTTCATTGTGCTTCCTTCGGCAGGCAAAGGCTTTGTTGAGCCTTCAGTGTGCCTTCGTTAGGCCTTCATTGCGCCTTCCTTCTGCAGGCAAAGCATTTGTTTAGGCTTCATTTTGCCTTCAGTTTGCCTTCCTTCTGCATGCAAAGCCTTCGTTTAGCCTTTAGTGCCCCGTCCTTCTGCATACAAAGCATTCGTCTAGCCTTCAAGGGGCCTTCCTTCAGCCTTTATTGCGCCTTCGGATCCTTCTGCATGCAGTGCTTTGTTACGTTGTGTTACTTTGTTACTTTGATACTCACTTACACTTGGGCATGTATGTGTGTTTATCACCAGGGACTAAAGGTCACCCAGGGGCATCGGAGGCGTCAGCACCTGCAAAGGGAGCAGGTGTGCGCTCTAGCTTGCATCCTGCATTCCTTCCGTGTTTTGCCTTCCTTCGGCCTTACAGGGAGAGGATCACCGGTGGATCGAGTAGGCAGCATTGGGCGTACTGCGGCTGCCGATACCCAGAAGGTTTACAAATATTTTCGCGAGCTCGCTGCGCTCGGCACTTCGCGCAGTGAAAATCGTGCGCAGAATCCTAAAAGGGACTTCGATGAAATGGGTGGGTTGTAGCCTTTGTTCAGCCTTCACTCTGCCTTCCTTCTGCATACAAAGCATTGGTTTAGCCTTTGGTGTCCCTTCCTCCTGCAAACAAAGCCTTCGTTTAGCCTTCAGTATGCCTTCCATCAACAATCATAATGACTTCCTTCAGCCTTTATTCTGCCTTCCTTCAGCAGGCATTGCCTTCGTTCTTTCTTCAAAGTGCCTTCGTTATGCTTTCATTGTGGCTTCGTTCAGTCTTCATTGTGCTTCCTTCTGCGGGCAAAGCCTTTGTTTAGCCTTCTTTGTGCGTTCCTCCTGCACACGAAGCCTTCGTTTAGCCTTCAGTGTGCCCTCCTTCTGCATACAAGCCTTCGTTTGCCTTCGGTGTGCCTTCGTTCAGCCTTCGGTATGCCTTCCTCCCTTCATTGTGCTTCCTTAAGCATGCAAAGCCTTTGTTGAGCCTTTGTTGAGCCTTCCGTATGCATACAAAGCCTTCGTTCAGCCTTCATTGTGCCTTCCTCCAGCATTCATTGTGCTTACTTCTGCAGGCAAGGCCTTTGTTGAGCCTTTTTTTGAGCCTTCCTTCTGCATACAAAGCCTTCGTTTAGCCTTTAGTGTGCCCTCCTTCTGCATACAAAGCCTTCGTTTAGCCTTCAGTGTGCCTTCGTTCCGCCTTCATTGTGCCTTCCTCCAGCCTTCATTGTGCTTCCTTCTGCAGGCAAGGCCTTTGTTGAGCCTTCATTGTGCCTTCCTTCTGCATACAAAGCCTTCGTTTAGCCTTTAGTTTGCCCTCCTTCTGAATACAAAGCCTTCGTTTAGCCTTCAGTGTGCCTTCGTTTAGCCTTCATTGTGCCTTCCTCCAGTCTTCATTGTGCCTTTCTCCAGCCTTCATTGTGTTTCCTTCTGCAGGCAAAGCCTTTGTTTAGCCGTCATTGTGCCTTCCGTGTGCATACAAAGCCTTCTTTCAGCCTTCATTGATGTGCCTTCCTTCTGCATACAAATTCACTAAGGCTGGTTTTGATGGTTTGAAATGTAGGACTCTCGAATTTCTATAACCAAGTAGACTTCCCGGCTCCGGCGGTGTCAGCCTCATTCGACTTTAGCGCATTACATACCAAGTCTGATGAGTACATAGCCCAGTTCAACATCCTCCTCGGTAATGGAAACGCCTATGTTAAAGAATATGATGGCCAAGATGATTTCTGCGATTCCCTTGTTGTCAAAGAATTTACCGAGAAGTGGTTCATGGGATATGTCGTCGGCTTCAAGCACGTTACAAAAAGGAACGTGAAGGGCAAGGTGTACTTCATAATCTACCAAGATAGCGATATGGAAGAAGTCGACGAAGAACGCATGAGAGATATGCAGGCCTTCATGGCAGGCTGCGTGGTAAGCCTGCCAGAAGTTGAGGAGGCTTACACGTGGGACGAGGTGTTGAGAGTCTTTTTCCCAAAACCTCAGGTTGAGTCGTGCATTGTTACGGGCTGTAGATACAAGCGCCGTGATTATATTATCAATATACAAAAAAACACTGCAAAGTTGGACAGCAATGCGAGTGTACGGATGAGCGGATTTGTGAGTGCAGATTCTGTGAGAAGAGCTGCTGAAGCACAACGCTTCCTCACTTAAGTACCTACGTCTCCCATCATCTTAGATGGTACCGCGCTACCGCCATTGGGTTGTGAACCCGAGACGTAGGTTGAACGACCAACATTGTATAAACGACTAGTTCGTTCATGCTGCGCATGCATGTTCCGCGCATGCTAAAGCGAAGATGGTTCTTGAAGAATCGACAAGATGTATCTTTGCTTTGTCATCTTCGAGTTCGGAGTACGAACTCTCAATGACAAGATCATTCAAGTATTTCCTTGAATAATTACAGATGATGTGACGTATCATCTGGCGACCTGTACAGTCATCGTCGACTGTAATGACTACTGTCATAATGATGTATGACGCGACTCGACGTGTACAGTCGTGATCGATCGTACTGTTGACTGTCATATTAATATATGACACGGCATGACATGACATGACATGACATGTCTGACAGGTATGACACGTATGCCATGTATGACACATATGTCATCGGTCATGACCCTGACAGATCTCCCCTCTTAAAAGAGTTGTGACCTCACAATGGGCATAACTTTGTATATGTCGATAATGTCTTTGCTGTTGTTGCTTCTTGCTGGTACCAGTCTTCTTACACCGATTTGAGGCGTCCCTCATGGTGTTTTTAGGTTATTGGGGGGAACTGAGTCCACTTTAGTCCCTCACCTTACAGTTCTTAGAATCTAGCCCACCTTTCTGCAAATCGTATCGTATTTCAGAGTGACGTTTGAAGGTATCCGAGGTTTACGTTACGGATTTTTGCGCTTGCCGTCGTCGAATTTGCGAACGATGATCGACGTTTTAACGAACGATTCTCGGCCTTATATTTACAACTGATCGACGAAAGCCCAAGGGCACATGTTTCCACAGTTATATATAGTGCACCCAACCCTTCCTCCCCTCCTGAAGCTACTATGGAGGTTCACAGGCGGCAACGGGGAGCCCGTGTTTGTTTCCGGAGTTATTTCACCGGGGGCTTGTTTTAATGCAAACGGAGTGGCCCTGCTTAACGGGATTGGACTTATAATCCTTCACCCGGTCTGCTCATCTCCTTAATATTTGGTCCGGTACGCGCGCTTTGACGAACATCTATCGCGATGAGTGAGAGTGGATTCGCCACGTACTAATGTGAAATTTCTTTAGTTATGTTTGTCAAGCATAACAGAGGATCACAACTCCGTCTACCTCAGTCGATGTCTCCGGTAGCTCGGATGACTGGCCAAAAGTCCGATGACAAACCACGGCTGGCAAAGGTAGCATTAGCAGTTTTTATTATCCACAGATATGATATCTCGCATGTATGCGTATCTGTGCAAGGGTATGATTTTGAACAAGGCTCACTACACCTTTAGCAAGGAAGGATCAATTTCCTGCTTCTATGCAACATAATGATACAACATTAAGAGCAAGGTTTATATAGATGATCGACATGTATTAGTATATATTACAAGAAGTAAGGGCATAAGGCTTAATAAATGTTTAGCCTTCATAGGCAGCTATTACGTCTGCTGCATTGGTCAGCTCTGTGGCTTTGACCCAGGTGTCATGCTCAGGGCCGTAGCCTGCATATCGTACTAAGTAGTATTTGACACCTCTAGTGAACTTATCTGAGAGTATATGTGATATCTCAAATAGTGGTTGCCCTTCTTCGGTGATCATCTGTGGCAGAGGCAAAGGTGCTTGAATCGAGTCATTGTACAGCTCTAATGTGGAAACAGGCTGTACCGGATGGATACGGATATCAAGATCTCCGAAATCTAGCTCGTATGCACGTCCATGGCTAAGCACTTTGGAAATGGTGAATGGCCCAATATATGGCTGCTTAAAGTGTCTGCCTGCCTCTGTCAAACCAGTCCATTGAATAAACTCGGTCCGTAAAAGAACTTTCTGCCCAACTGCAAACTGCTTAGGCATGTGAGTCTTATTGAATCTGGCTTGGCTAATTTCTGCTGCACGGGAAATGTTGTCTACCGCGTTGGCGTGAACAGCCGAATACTGGTCAAAATGATCTCGAATAGCTCTTTGTATTGGCACCGGAGCTTCTGGCGGAATAGTGATTACCAGATCGTGAGGCGAAAGTGGCTGCGCCATCGAGTCGAGATAAAATGGTGAATAACCAGTAGATGCAGAAACTGTGTTGTTAATTGCAAACTCCACCAGAGGCAACTTGTCCTCCCACGAATTGGCTGAAGTATCATTGCAACAACACCTGAGGAAGAAAAAAATACCATCTAATCAGTTCATAAACAAGAGGATGGTGAAATCGAATCATGAATCAACAATTTGAAAATTACCTGAGGATGTCCTCAATGAAGGCATGGCTCCTCTCATTGGCAGCATTCGACTGTGGATGGTGTGAAGATGTCATGGACAATCTCGTACCAGTAGACTTCCACAGTGTCTGCCAGAATGTAGAGGTGAATCTGGGGTCTCGATCTGAGATGATGTTCCTCGGAAGACCATGGAGCTTGAAGATATGCTGCATATAGATAGAAGCAGTATGCTGAGCTGTCCAGGTCATGCTGAAGGGAATGAGATGACAGCGATGAGAGAATTGGCACATTACCACAAATATACTGTCGTGCCCATTAGTGGTGATAGGCAAGTCAGTGATCCAATCAAGAGATACATCTAGCCATTTTGTCTTAGGCACGGAATATCGTATATGTGCCTGACCATAAGGCTTGTGTCGCCTCGTTTTCTGGCGCTGACAAACGGGGCACTCCCGAATGTAGTTGATAGCTGCCGTTGTCATTCCTGGCCAATAATACCGGCTACGCAGAAGATGAAGCATGCGATTTTTGCCTACATGACCAGAAATAGTGGCTGAGTGGCACTCGTGAAGGAGAATGTGGCGGAGCTGTGTGATCTCACCGTCATCTGTGGGAACTTTAGCTGTTGGTGGTATGTACAGCTGTCTGCCATATATGGTCTTACGATAGATCAGTCCCTGAACAAGCTCGAAGCTGTAGCTGCTGACTGACTGAGATGAAGTCGATGATGTCAGCTTAGCCAAGATAGTCTGTGCAAATGTGTCACGATCATATTCAGATATAATGATGCCGTGAAGCTGGTGAGCTGATGAAGAGGATATAAGAGCAATGAATGAAGAATCTGCAGACGGAATGTCGATGACTGGAACCTCGATGATGCCTCTATGTTTCAGACAATCAAGGAGTTCTAGGAGTGTAGAAATGCGAGTGAGCGCATCTGCAACCTTGTTCTTTTCGCCAGCGATATGCTCAATATGGAAGTTGTACTCGGAGAGCTCATCCAACCACCGTGCCTGTTTGGGGCTCAGTGTGGATTTGGTCTGGAAATAAACCAGAGGCTGATGATCTGAGCGTACTATGGTCTCAGGAGCTCCCAACAAGATATGGCGAAAGAACCGGAAGCCCTCCACAATGGCAAATAACTCGATCTCAGGAATAGGCCAACGTCTCTGTGTATCGGATAGAGTGACGCTGTGATAGCCACATGGCTTCAAACCCTTTCCTTGATCCTGAAGTATTACTTGACCAACGTGTGTGCATGATCCATCGACCTCCATAATAGATGGCAGTTTCTGATTTGGGAGCTGCAATACTGGAGCGTTACAGATGGCACTTTTGAGATTGTCAAATGCCTGCTGCTGCTCTGTTTCCCAGACAAACTCTGCATTATCTTTAAGGAGACGATTGAGCGGCTCGGCAACTTTGGAGAATTTTGGTATGAATCTCCTAAATTGACCGACCATGCCCAAGAATGACCGAAGGGATGACTTGCCATCTTTAGCCATACGGCGTAGAGGCTGCTTTCCAACGGTGGGACCATAAGACACTAGAGGCTGAATTGCCATGACTGCTCGGATTCTGTCTTCGATGATGGATAGACCTGCTTCAGAGATGTGATGTCCGATGAAGTCTATAGATCTGACGAACAACTCCACCTTGGAAGGCCTGATGAAGAACTGATGATCTCTGCAACGCTGAAGAAACTGTCGAACATGTGTCACGTGGCTGTCAAAATCTGGACTGTATACGATAGTGTCGTCCATGAATATGACAAGAAACTGATCGATGAAGTCGAAGAATGCTCGGTTCCCTACACGAAGTGCTGTTGCAGGAGCATTGGTCAATCCGAAAGGCATAACTGTCCATTCATAAGACCCGTATCTGGTACGAATAGCAGTTTTATGAATGTCGTCTGGATGGATGGGAATCTGGTGGAAGAACTGGTTGAAATCAAATCTGCTGAACCAGTGTGCTCCTCTCAATTGCTCAAGTAGGGTGTCATGTGGTGGCAGTGGATAAGTGTCCTTTATGGTAATGTTATTCAGGGCACGATAATCACAACACATCCTCCACTTTCCCCCTGGCTTAGGAGCGAAAATAATTGGACACCCATATGGCGATGAAGAAGGACGAAGGATACCCAACTCGACATACTTGATGATTTGCCGTTTGAGCTCCTCCATCATGGGAACAGGGATTGTGCGAACTGGCTGAGATGGTGGTTTATGCCTAGGTTCAATGTTGATTCGATGATACCCACCTTCAAACCGTTCTGGCCTATGACCAGCTGGAAGATCCTCCTGGAAAATGTCTGAAAAGTCTTCTCTCACTTGGTCACGTGCTGCTGTGACCTCTGGGTCTTCCATTGTGGTGTCTGAGTTTGATGCTGTGAAGACCAGTTCACCATCGACCTCGGAGAGGAAAAAGATATATGCAACGGCTTCTTCAGCCGAACCACTGGATCGAATGCGACGGAGATGTTTCCTCATAGTGGTGGCACTGACCAATTCCATTTCAGGAAGGCCATCTGAGTCTGAGTCTGCAGTCTGCTCAACTCTGGATAGAACTGTACGAACACTGGAACCTGATGAGTGTGTCTTGGTGATCGTCATGTTCTTCGACTGAAAGTCTATGTGTGGGTTCCTTCTCTCCAACCAATCCTGTCCCAGGATGACTGTGAAGGGCCTCATATCAATAACATAGAGGTCTACTGAATCCTTATACTTGCCCAGCGTGAATGTAGCATTGGGAAGATAGGATGTACAGGGTAATTGGCTTCCTCCAGCCAACCCCACTGAGAATGACGACGAGTCTGATGGTGATATACCAAGCTGAGAAGCAAATTGTCCGTCGATAAAAGATGATGTGGCTCCTGGATCTACCAAAATGTGAGTATTCTGTCCAAATACTTTCCCCTTGTACAACAACAGCTTCTTCTGTGATTTCAGCTGTGCTGTCTGAGACTGCATCTGTGCGATGTGCTCTGAGGGATTATCTGTTTGCTGGAACTGCAATGTCAGATTGGATAGGACTTCTTCTGAGATACTCTCAACCTGGCCACTTGCTTCAGTGGCATCTGCAGGCTGATCTATCCCCTCTGGGGTGCTCTGAACAGTGGTACCTGTGCAGTACCCTGAGAGTTTCCCTGAGGAGATGGAGCTGAAGCTGGAGCTGGAGATGGAGCTGGAGTTGAAACTGCAGCATTGAGGCTCTGCTGATTCTTCAAGGAATTGACCAAGGTGTTGATCGTGTTGATAAGTTTGCCAGACCCATCCTTGGCACCCTGATTCTGCTGCTGTTGCTGCTGCCTCCGATTCTGAAAATAGGGATTTGGATTTGGAGCTGGTGGCTTTCCCTTGATCTCCTTTCCATCTGGGGTTCTGGTGGAGAAACAATCGTTTGTGGCGTGATTGGTACGACCACATCGTTGGCAAGGCTGAGGAGGATTTGGTGCTGCTCCTTTTCCTTTTCATTTTCCACCTTTTCCCTTGCCTTTTCCACCTTTTCCCTTTGTCCGATTCTGTGGAAAATTCTGGCTGCCATTCTGATTCCAACTCCTATTTCTGTTGGATCTGTCATATGGCTTTTGGCCACGTCCTCTGTTCTGTTCCTTTCTGACTGGACCTCCAGATGACTGTTCCTTCTGACCCCGATAGTGCAGGGTTTCCGATTGCTTGGAATGAATGACGTAGTTCAGATCAAGCAATATCTGTGTGGTTTCTGGCCACGACAGATTGTTCCTCTGCTCTTCTGTCAGATATCTGAGCTGAAACTGTCTTCTGAGATCTGGATCCATACAGGAGACGAATCTGTCCTTTATCAGCACATCATTCAAATCAACTGCTGCCAGAGAAGCCAGTGATGTGAATGTGCGCAAATAATCTGCAAAGGTTTGGGTTCCTTGAGTCAGTGCCATAAGATGTTTCTTGGCTAGTGATCTCTTATGAGGATTACCAAATTGTCTGAGAAAAGTCTGTCTGATCATTTCATAGGTGGAATGTGGCTGTTGTGCCTGAACCTGAAAATAGTGTCTGTCATTGTTCTGTATAAGAGTCAAAAATACTGTAATCAAGTCCTTATCAATGACACCTGGATAGGTGAACTGGAAATATCTGTCCACGGTATCCAACCAGACCTCTGCGTCCTGTCCTGTTTTGAATTCCCTTGGTGGTGTCATTTTCACTTTGGGGACCAAACTAGGTGGTGCTGATGGTGGCAATGGTGCTGGTACTGAATCTGCATCTGGATCTAAAAAGACCAAAGGAGGATTGTCTTCTGAATATTCTGCTTCTGGTGCCTGTGGCTCATTAGCAGGATCCTTGTACCGACTCATATCTGGTTTCATGCGACTGACGTTGTCATAATAGCCAATGTGGTCATATCTGGTAAGTGTATCTGCATAACCAGCGATCCACTTCGGAACCTTAAACCGACTGTATGCATCATAGGAACCAAGAATGTCGAAAAACCAAGTCGAATGATCTGGGTTGATATCTGGAACCTCATGCTCTTCCTCTTCGATAGTAACCATCTAAAAACAAAACACCACACAAAAATACCTTCAGCTAATTGCCTAACTGAGTGTGTGTGATTTATATGTTATATATGGTATATCAGTATGTTTACATACATATAGTACATTAGTACATAATAATGAGGTAAGTATATATATATATCCACCTTCTTCCCCCCTCAAGGAAGTGTGTGATACAGTGGCAGTTGTCAATTGCCAATACCTCATAATCAGCATGCATCCTTTAAGGAAGCATCTGTCACAGTTCTTGGGTTGTTGCCCATCATATAATCATGTCTGTGATGAAACAGCATGATATATCAACGCCAAACACGAAGTTTTATCGAATTACAGTGGCAGTTTAGGGCATATCACGTTACAGTGGCCCAAACACCCAATAGTGTGATTAGGGTGTTACATGGTATCAGTAACCCCAATATAGGTAAAAAATATGCAGTATAATGTTTTTGCAAAGATTTTTAAGCAAAACTGCATTTAGTACCTACATGAACGTTAAGTGGTTTTCAGGAGGTGTGTTACACCCCCTGTCACACATATTTAATTTTAGGGTTGTTATAGGGTGTTACACATGCTTGTGTGCTCAGGGATTATTTATCAATAGCTGAATAATTAGATCAGCAAAACAAATCGACCCGAATGTTTCATTTTGGAATCAAACGTGGAACTTTTTCACGCATTTCGTTACAGCCAAAATGTACATCCCTATATATTCAACACCTAATATCTAGGGTGTTACACGAGATATGACCATGGTCATTATGATTTGCACATACCTCAATAGGTATAAAATCATAATTTGAAATAAAATAAGGTCGAAATTTCAGTTTTGAAATTTATCGCCAACGTTTTTCACCGATTTTACAGCCTTTTTCAGCCATGTTTCGGGTAATATATATATCATATCTCGGTGTGTGTGTGGAATATAAAGTACAGAATCGCTGTAATGACTTCACCTTTGCATATGACGAATTTCATAGCAAATAAGTGAGTTGTGCTTTATATCAACATTCATGGTTGATAGCATTCTGGGTTTTACTGACTCAAACCCATGTACAGCAAATGTACCTTCCTGATTATATATGGATTTATCAACTTAAGTGGAAACACCCACTTTAGTGATATATATCAACCTATGATTTGTTCTGAGCATAGGTCTGTGCTCTTAAGATTTATCAAAGTGATATATCTTATCTAGAACAAATCTGGACTTTTGCTGGATACAATCACAGCAACCTCACACAGCATATTTATGTGTGTGTTTTGTCCTTTATAACTATGTCAGATATCATGTAAGCTGATCTGAGAGTTACATGCAATATTGATCTGATCAAGTCTGATTCAATTGTCAATATGCAGAGCAGTTTTTGTAGTTGCTCCAGCGATGATATGTGAGATGAGACGCATGGACTGCACCCAACAGTTACCAGCTGTTTTTGGGTGCAGTGTTTAGCCTTCGGGTCTGGAGATAACTCCATCCAGCCCTTCAGCATCGCTTGACATCCAGCTCGCACATGTGTTAGCTGGATGGTACTATGTATCATGTGTTAATATGATATTTGAACACTACACTTTCGAGTCAGTGTGTTGTCAACTTACATAGTAGTGTCAGTGATTTGATTATTACACTTGTGAATCAGTGCAATGTCATTATACTTAATGATATCAGTATTACATCAATACATAAGTTGCAGTGACTTGTGTATGCAATGACTTATGTACGGTACTTTCTGATTTAGTACACTATGTGTGTGTGTGAGATTTATGCTACTACACACACTTGTATATAGGTAATTGCTGATTCATTACACTATACCAAGTTGATCTCTCACATAAGATGATCTGTATACCACTAACAGCATGTATCTAACATGATATATATCAACTCGGTTAGTGACTGTAATCCTGCATATCTCATCGGCAGTGATGAGTTGCTTGGGTATATTTCACACATGGTTCCGGTGAATATTCCTTTCAGTGATCCACAATAGAACGATATGTGGTCCGGAGAGTATCTCGACTCCACCGGGACATAACGAGCTAATTATTGTGTTACCAACCACTGAATAGGCACCTTACACCATATGGGTTCAAATATAGTTAACATGCACAGCAGGATGTTTTTGTGCATGTCTGATGCATTGTGATATGATGCCATATATTCCAGTTGCTACCGTGATCAAACTGGTTTATACATAATATCTGCTAACATGATGCATGCACTACTTACAATATTGCAGTCACTCAGTATAGAACGTGCATATACTCAGATGCTGCATGTTAGTGTGTGCCACATGTACTGTGAGTTCAGATAAACATCTCTTGCACACTATATTGCAGATGAGCATGAAATGCTGACAATTTGAATATTTCTGCAGTCATCAATATATGGTGTGAAATGTTGTAGTATAATAATCAGATGTTCATCATGCATCCATTCAAAATATGCCTGCGAGTATACAGTTGTTTTGCAGAGTATTTTGACACGAGTGTATATTGTACAGTCGATCATAGCATCATCTTGACATTGTCATCGTCATCAATTGAAATCATTCATATCGTGCTGCAAGTAACTTATACATTAGGGCACGCTGATGATTGCGAACGGTGCGACGCGCTGATGATTGCAAACAGTGCATCGCGCTGATGATTGCGAACAGTGCATCGCGCTGATGATTGCGAACAGTGCATCGCGCTGATGATTGCGAACAGTGCATCGCGCTGATGATTGCGAACAGTGTAACGCTGACATGCATGTTGAAAGCTGCGATCCATTTCTGCGAAAACATGCGATCATCGCGTATACTGCCAAATGAGAATTAATCCATCGCGCATCACATGTATGCATACAGCGCCGATGACATTCTGCGCGGATAATTATTCCGCTGATGATTGCGCTTTCGCGTCGCTTCTACGAACATATGTAAACCTGCAAATCATGTATGCGAGTTCATCATTATTGCTGCGCGCATATGTGCCATTTGCACACCTTCGCGCGCTGTTATCTCTGACGGTGTATATGTGAACAATTGTGATTCTGACGATGTCTCCTCGCGCACTATTTTCGCTTATGCAGCGATCAGCATATGCAGTATATCAATATTCGAGCGGATGTGACGCCAATTATTATTCGCGCTCCTCAACCTGCATATACAATTTTTTTGATATCTACGCTGCGCTCACACTAGAGTTCTCGTATCGTGCTTGGACGATCAGAATACCACTGATAAGGGCTGTAGATACAAGCGCCGTGATTATATTATCAATATACAAAGAAACACTGCAAAGTTGGACAGCAATGCGAGTGTACGGATGAGCGGATTTGTGAGTGCAGATTCTGTGAGAAGAGCTGCTGAAGCACAACGCTTCCTCACTTAAGTACCTACGTCTCCCATCATCTTAGATGGTACCGCCATTGGGTTGTGAACCCGAGACGTAGGTTGAACGACCAACATTGTATAAACGACTAGTTCGTTCATGCTGCGCATGCATGTTCCGCGCATGCTAAAGCGAAGATGGTTCTTGAAGAATCGACAAGATGTATCTTTGCTTTGTCATCTTCGAGTTCGGAGTACGAACTCTCAATGACAAGATCATTCAAGTATTTCCTTGAATAATTACAGATGATGTGACGTATCATCTGGCGACCTGTACAGTCATCGTCGACTGTAATGACTACTGTCATAATGATGTATGACGCGACTCGACGTGTACAGTCGTGATCGATCGTACTGTTGACTGTCATATTAATATATGACACGACATGACATGACATGACATGACATGTCTGACAGGTATGACACGTATGCCATATATGACACATATGTCATCGGTCGTGACCCTGACATGCATATTGTGTTTAGCAGAAGTGGATCCTGAGGATCAACTAGACTGCAGTGATCTAGGGTGCGAATGTAAAGAGAAATTCATGCATATTTCTTGCCTTGGTTTGTATGTAGGAACTCATGTCTCCGGCTGGGTCACGTGCCCATGCTGTAGGCATGGGTGGTTTGAGTGACATTTCTTTAACATGTTTGTAATTATCCTGTATATACTCTGCGATCGTCCATCATACTTCTATCTCCATCTGTGCTCTTAGTACGTTCGTTGTGTGCAGGTGTGCCAAAAGCTTAGCGCCAGTATGACGGAGTGTAAAACATGCTACAAATACTGTCACCCTGCATGCTTCCCCCGCGGTAGCAAAAACTGTTACGACGGCATGTTTTGGAAATGCCAAGAGTGCATTATAGAAGGTTAGAGAGAGTCTATGCACTTAGATGAAAGTGTTATGTGCAGGTGTGCAAGAAGGTCACTGCAAGCATGATTGACTGTAGATCATGCTACAAATACTGTCACCCTGCATGCTTCCCGCCCGGTGGTCGAAGGACCGAAAGCAAATCAGATGGCACGAAATGGCAATGCGTGGAATGCGCAACGGGGGATTGTTTAAAAGTGTAATACATTGGTAAATTGCAATAAAGCCTTCGTTATGCCTTTATTAAACCTTCGTTTGTAGCTGTGGTGGATGAGCCTTTCTTAAACCCTAAAAAAACTGCCCTCGTTACGCCTTCGTTGTGCCTTTATTAAACCTTCGTTTGCATCTGTGTTTGATGAGCCTTCCTTAAACCCTAAAAAAACTGCCCTCGTTATGCCTTTATCATGCCTATATTCAACCTTCGTTTGCAGTTGTGGTGGATGAGCCTTCCTTAAACCCTAAAAAAACTGCTCTCGTTACGCCTTCGTTGAGCCTTTATTAAACCTTCGTTCGCAGCTGTGGTGGATGAGCCTTCCTTAAACCCTAAAAAAACTGCTCTCGTTACGCCTTCGCTGTGCCTTTGTTATGCCTTTGTCGTACCTTTATTTAGCCCTCGTTGCGCCTTCGTTAAGCCGTCGTGACGCCTTTAACCGACCTTTAACCGACCTTTATGAGAGCTCAATGAAAGCAGGAAAAACTTACCTAAGTGCTAAGTTTCGACGAATAGAGACTAGGGGCAAACCCGGAAACAGCTGTGAGTTTAATATTCAAAGTATGTGGTATGCGGTCGCGTTGCTCCAAAGTAGTTACTGCAAAACCTTTAGGGACTCCGGAGTTGCGAAAGCTAGTTCGTGGGTTGCTAGGACCTCTTGAATGGCTACTGCCCAGCGGTACTAGTCATAGTACCAGAATCGAATCTGGTACTATCACAAGAACCAAAACGCTAGATTTTGTTTTGATGTCCTCCTCCATCCTGATGGTGATATCCGTGATATACCATTACCTTAACGACCCAAACTGAGTTGTATTATGCCCCATTGGTCCATAGGTTACGTGTAGCCCTCCCAGTGGATGCATATTGCCAACAAGGTGGAGTTTTGTGTTACACAATGGTGTCTCACTTGTCTTCGAAATCATGGCGCTACTTTCGGATTTCTTTTTGAACAGACTTGGGATTCTATTCAACCCAGCGATGGCTCAAATTGAAGCTGTATAACATGGCCAATGATGGATGTGAGCATGGGGCAGTTGGCATACTGCCCGTCGCTGAAACTGCGACATGCTAAACATCCCATCTCCACCAAATGGTCCAACTCAAGATTCCTTAAGTACGAGGGCTATCGTCGATTTTGGAGCCTAGTCGTGGCACTAAAGCTACGAAATAAGTATATTATAACGTCGGATCGCCTCACCAGCGTTTATGACATCAAAAGTAAACCCATATATCGATTTTTCAAGACCTTTACATGCATGAGAAGTTGCCGTACTTGGACTCTACACATGGAACTTAAGTACGAAACCGCTCCCGATATTACTACAAAAAATGCTGAGAGGCCATTTTATCACACCCTTGGGTGTTATCGAATCCCAATACTGGCGTTAAAGACGTTCAAATGGCACAACGCATGACGACCACTTAGGATACATCCCAATAATGAAATTTGACATCATGCATGCCACCTCGTGGCCACATAGCGTGCCCTTTTAAGTCACCGCGCGCTTGGTACTTGTGACAGTACCAGAAAATTTAATTAATTTTATGGCGTTACACCCCCCAAAAGCACAACGCACATACACATACCTAAAGTTCACGAGAGTACATTTCAGCATCAATAATAATTCAAAAGGGTCCTAAATGATTTTTCAAAACCTTCATGGGACTCATACACCCCATCTAGTGCCCATAATAAAGCATACATTTTGGTACTTGCGACAGTACCATACCACCGGGCAGTAGCCATGAAAGTTTAGTCAAGGTTTAAGGTTTAATGATACAGCTAGTTAGTTGGTATGCAGGATATGCTGCTTACTTTGCTGATAATAGGCTAGTGCACTTCCTGACGCAAGTGGATTGTGTTGGACCTACAGCACACGTCATAACTTGTTGCGAAGGACACAACCAATACGAGGCTTTTAACGTGTGGGTGTTTACTTTAATATTTGCATCCCCTTTTCAAGTGCGTATTGAGAACAACGAAAGGGAGGCGGAGGAGACTACGATCGACGAGGTGGACTCTGAAGGTACGGAGGACGACAATTTCGATGTTCACGTGCACAAGCGAAGGCGGACAGAACTTGATCGAAGGTGCGAAACTTGGTACGCTATCTACAGTATTCTATTAGGTAGTAAGAGTGTGCTTGATATTAGCGTCATGTTTTGATTTCTTAAGTATTTCCTACAGGCCCCTTGCTCAGCGGAGTCCAATTAGCAAGTGCGCAAAGCTCCAGGCCCTTTTGAAACAGCTGGAAGATCTTTGCCGCGCCGAGAGTATGAAGGCTACTAAAAGGAAGAAGTCGAGAATGAAAGTAGACTTCAACGTTCTTTGGCAATTTAGTATGGGGAATTGCGCGAATCAATATGGGTTTGGTAGACGCAAAGATGCAACTTTCGCCTTTGACTTTCCGCACCCGTATTGGCCCACTCTAGGGGTTAACACAGCGGATCCCTTGACGCTCCCTTCACACACTACCTTTAGGAGAAACATGTGGATAGTCGCAGGATTAGCGTTAGACCTAATAGATCCGGACTATAAGAAGGGGGGTTATTGTTTGTACGCATCGGGCAAGGTGGACGGTAATTGCGAAGTAGATTGGCACAAGGATAAGCACGACGTCGACTTTCAGTATTGGACACTGCTAGGAGAGTTTAAAAATGTGAGTGTCATTTTCAAGGGAGAAGAGTATGACGATATCGATCGTCATTTCTTTGGGAGTAGGCCCGCAAGCGAACCGTACGGAATCATCAAGTGCGATGCTAGAGGTGAGCACAAGTTGGACACTGGTGGCATGACCGGGGATGCATATTCGGTTTCTTGGTTTAAAATGTACGATCGTCGGCAAAGTAAAATGCCACCGAGGTTTTGGCCTCCAGTAAATGTTTAGCTTGCCATAACTAATAACTAACTTGCACGTTTGAACTCTAATAGTTGCATGTCTTGAATGAGATAGTTTAAACACTTGAAATACAGTTGATATTCCACTACCACCATATCCCTTTCAGATATCATATGTTTCAAGCATAACTCTTGCGGACCATAGCAAAACACGGCCTCCTTGTTCGTGTCGATAATATGTAAAGCGAAAGAATAAAGCAACCGTAGCCGGTATCGGGGTGGCACTTCTTCCGCAAGCAAGATACGGCTTATGATAATCGATTGCCTTTCGGTTATCTCCCGAATAACGTAGGCATAATCCGGTTCCCATCCAAGAACTCGATGCAAGTGGCATGTGTTTGTATGAATATTTCGTTGAGTTGGCATAGGGAGTTTGCCTTTGTGCGGCACCAGTTGAGACCTAGAAGGTATATAAGGAATTCGCGTACGGACAACGAAATACTCACGTGTCTTGCCGTAATAGGCAACGGAGTGAAATAAGAGGTTAGCATCGCATTGGACGGCACGATTACCTTTTGTTTCTTCACCATATTTGGTGATAATATATGTTTGTCTATGAACCGCCAAGTCAAAAGAATTTTCAAGAAATAATGAACACGAGAGACGGCGTAACGATATTTGAAGTTTTGAATCGATATGACTGATCGTGGATGCGGTGTGATGATCATTACATAATACAACACCCCACGTGTGGGGCAAAAACACACGCGTGGGGTGGAAACACAAAATGCGTGGGGTTTACACACGACACCTTGTTATCCTGCATATCTCATCTTCAATGACGAGTTGCTTGGTATATTTCACACATGGCTCTGGTGAGTATTCCTTTCATTGATCAACAGTAGAACAATATCCCATCCCAAATCCTACGCCAGGGAATACTGAGCTAATTACTGTCTTAAGATCATGATCGGCACCTTATACCAAGTGGGTTCGTTTATAGTTTAGACTTGCACAGCAGGTATGCTATGTGATATTTATTGCAACATCTGATGCACTGTTATATATGACTATACATGCCAACTGTTATCGTGACCAAGTTGGCTGCATACATGTATGCATATGTCAATGTATAACATGGCGGAATCATGCTGCATGGTATTGCTGCATGGTATAGTGATGCATGGTATCGCTGCTTAGCATAGTGTATGCTGCATGTGTGTGCGTGTGTGTGCTGCATGTGTGATATGTGCTGCACACACAACATATGGTACACACACATATGATTGCACAACATCAATATTATATGTCCGACTGCAAACTTTGTATGTAAATCTGCCAGTGATTGAACAAACATCATCTCTGTACGCTATGTGCGAGCATCACAGATATTGAATAGCATGCTGCATATATATACCATCATCGTGCGTCATCTGAGCATGATGAATCTAGCAGGTGTGCGTATGTCCTGGCAAGCTAAATCATCGTATGCGCGTAGACGAGCGATTTTTGCAAACCATTTGTAATGACAAGTTTTTTGATACGTGCGCTGCACTTAACAATTAGTGCGAATAGCGAATTATCAATGTCGCTGATGTATGCGCTGCGAATGGTGAACATCTCTGTCGCAGGTATGTGTGGCATATGGTACGAATGCCATCGCGCATACGGATTATACAAACTGATGACGTTTTGATCATTCGCGCGTCAGTATGTCGCATATCGTGCAAGCCTGCGAATGATAACAACATATGTGTGCTATCTGTATGTTGTAAGCACACCTTGTCGTTGTTATACTCTGACGCTGATTATGCGAGCGAATGCGTTCGTGACGGTAATTCCTCGCGCACTCCGTTCGCTGTTGATTCTGCAGCGGTTGTTATTATTCGATATATGCCGTATATGTGCGATCACTGTCGCCCGTATGCATGCGCGACACCGCGAACCTGTCAACACACAATATACAATATATCTCTATTACTGCACTGCACACTTATGTGTCCTCGTTCGTCGCGTGGACGAGTAGAATACCACTGTTAAGGCTCGCTATGCGAGCGATATGTATGGCACGGCTATTATTGAACGACAATAGCACGCGCAGAGTATTGTGGGTATGAGTGCAGTCTCTTCTCCAGAAGTGTTGCTAGAGCTCAATGCTCTCTCATATACGCCAATGCCCCCGCGCTTCTCAAGCGCTACCACAATTGGGTTGTGAACCCGAGGGCATTGGGTGAACAACAATATCGGCTGATCGAATAAGCCATGTGATACCCGCATGGTGTTTAATTCATGCTAGAAGCGAAGACGAGTCTTCTCAGAACACTTCGGTTCTTCAAGACTTGTCTTGCTTCGCCATCTCGATGCCAATACCTGGCTTCTCGATGACAGGTGTCACTCACCTTAAGTGGATGACAGACATTATGACTGTACATGTCACAGTCGACCGTACTGACGACTGTATGTCATTATAACATATGACATGACACGACATGACATGACATGACACGTATGACATGTATGACACATATGTCATCGGTCATAACCCTGACACAATCTATATGTGGATGGTTTATACCATTGCATGTTATTCCACAAATAATTAGTGATGTCAAAGGTCTGACGCACTTGTGGTCTCCAGTTCGAGCCTGGACGAGAATACCGATGTCAGGGCTCGCTATGCGAACGCTGCTGTTATTGAACGGTAACAACCAAACGTAATATTATGGTGGGTTATGAGTGCAACAGTCTGTTGACCAGAAGTGCTTGCTTGAGCCCAATGCTCCTCATATACTTCCAGTGCCCTCACGCATCTCATGCGTTGCCACCATCGGGTTGTGAACCGGAGAGCACTGGGTGAACTTCCCGCATCGGCTGGTCGATATAGCCTTTGATGCTCGCATGTTGTTCATTGCATGCTAGAAGCGAAGACGCGTCTTATTAGGACCCTTCGGTACTTCAAGAACTTGTCTTTACCGGAATATCCTAGTACACCAGATATCAGATAGTCCCGTACTCTTGTGGATAAACTGTGTAAGATAAATAAACCCTAAGCTAGATATACCCGGAACGGTCTCGGACGGTCTCGGTGTCTAGCCTACCTGTGACACAGCGTGTGTCACAGTACGAACCTACAGATCAGTCAGCAGTCCAGTGTTGGTCCTAGGGATCTGTCATAGGGGCCTGCACCGGGACTCCCAGTCAGGGCTGCCTATACAGATTTCAGCACACCACCCCAGCACTGTGGGTGGTGACTGGCTAGGAGAGTCAGAAAATGTAAGGTACTAATGCCAGGGCAGAAGCTAGGTGACAAGCCTAACTGCTAATCCAACTGTGCCATTCTGATACACAAATTGGAAACCTCTAGGTAGCACGTGAGCAAAAGCATACGGGCAATTAAGGCACCGCCAAACAAGTAAAAAGAACCGTGCTAGCAAGTCAGTTTGAAGATTATAAAGGTGTCAAAGCAAAACATAAACCAGATTGAAGAAGTCTTTGAAGTCACAGGAGTTCTGCACACCACCATGTTGGTGTGCCTCCAGAGTGAGCAAGAAGTCAATCGACAGTACCAAATGTGGCCTCAAGGAAGTCCATGCCATAATAGGAAGTAAAATAACCAGCTCCATAATAGTGCCCCGCATCAAGAGGACCGCTCTCATGTAAGGCCATGCCGTAGTAGAATGCCATGTCAATACCCAAATCCGCTTGAGCCAAATCCTGAAATGCTAAAAAGCTCAAAGTGTCAGGAGGCTCGGGCGGCTGAAGCTGTGGCACATCGTCAGGCAATAGGAGACCCTGAGCCGTCATCACCGGATCAAGAAAATCATTCGTAGAGAAAAATGACGGAGCCTCCCAATCGAGATCACCACCAGGCGAAGGCACCTCCGTAGCCGGTGCACATGCCGACACAGCAGAAGCTGTGGACGCCGAAGTAGACACACCTGCAAAAGAAATGCACAACAGAGAGAGCACCGCGAGAGCGCCGATCGCCGGAGTGCCAAAGCCGAAAGGCGGCACACCGCATCCGATAGCACCGGACGGAGCCCGCGGCTTCACCGCGAAAGTACCGTCGGCGTAATCCTCGTAGTCGTCCGTGTCATAGCCTGTCAGATCAGACGGGTGGACGGCGGCGTGATTCACCGTCTGCACGAAGCCTCCGAACTCACCGCACGTCGCCTCCGTGGTGGTCACCCGCGCCGATTGGGTTGGCGCGGGCCGTACATCCTTCGCCTGCGAAACAGGCATAGCAGGGGCCGGCACGGCGGACGCCGATGCCGCCGCACCACCTGCCGGAACCTGCCCCTCCGGTGTGATCCCCGCCGCAGCGGCAGGGCCACACACCAGAGCCGATGCATGCCCCTCAACCGCACTCCCAGGAACAAAGGATGCGTGAGTGTAATGTACCTGTTCTTGGGCGGCCTGAACCTCAGAGGTGAGGGCATCAAGCCGCCGCAAGATGTCCTCGTCGTCGGTCCCGCCAGAAGGCGGAGGCGGTACGCTGAATCCGTAGGCCGCCACGTCGATCCCACCGACGCCGTCCGTGGAGAGCACCGCGGGCGGACCATACGCCAACGCCGCATGCGAGAAGGCCTCCGGTCCACTGTCCGCCGCGTCCTGGAAGACCTGCACGAGTGCCAATGCGTGCAGGCCCTCCGCGTCCTCCTGCTCAATGGGAATGCAGAAAGCCGCGGCCGTGGCTGGTGAGTGTTGGCGACCGCCAAGCGGGCAGTCGCGGTACGGGTGATACACCTCACCCTTACCGGCCTTGCGGCAGCGGTGGCACAGCGGCTTGGCCTTCATGCTGTCGCGGTCGAAGCCGACCGCGGGGGGGTTGCCTGCACCCACGCGAAACCCCCTCGGATGCTGCTTCCCCCGATGCTGCGGCTGCGGCTGCTGTCCCCCGCCCGCACGGCCACCTCGCACCAAGGCCTTCAAGGCCGCAATCTCCTCGAGCAGAACGGCGTACTCAGACGACGTGATAAGCGCAGAGGGCTTACCGCCCGTCCCCAGTGTCTGCTTCTCACGCGCCGACGTCCCCTCGTCCGACTGTGCCCATGCCTGGAAGATGGCCACGACGAGAGCCTGCAGCGAGCGGAGAGTGACTCCGCCGAGGTCACCCGCAAGCGGATAACGCACCTTCACCGCCGCGTAGAAGATTGGGTCGAGGCGGTTGTAGAGTGACAGCTTACGGGTCTCGTCGGTGGGCTGCCAGTCAGGAGCGCGGTTATCCCGCACCAGACGTTGCTCACGAGCCAAGATCGGCTGCGGGTCAACGCCTGCGGGATAACGAAGCGCCGCATGCTCCTGCTGGTGACTCTCGCGAAGGACTGTCGGTACGCTCCCCTTGATGATGTCGATGAGGGCACGACGTCCATCCCGGTCAGCCGAAGAGTCCGTACCCCGAAGCCAGGTGTCGGCCACAGAGTTCCGCTCCACGACGAGGGCCAAGACGTCATAGAGTAGTCCATTAACCTTCTCGATAACCAAAGAGGTGGGGTCGTCGAGGTCAAAGGGGGCCAAGTCCAGTCCAGCGGACCCGAACTCGGTCCGAAGCTGCACCACCAACTCGGAGAGGCGGTCGGTGTCGTCAGTACCACGATAATGATGTTTCTTGGAACCAAGGATATCCTCGCGGATACCCTTGGCCCAAGCCCGATGTAATCTCCCCTTGTAGACCACGTCGACCGCGGCGTGTTGGTCAACGAGATGCTTCCGCAACGCGACAGCGGCGTCGGAGTTGCTGGAAGGATTAGGGGGCACCACAGGCGGGGTGCTAGCGGTTGGGGTGTCCCGAACCGCATCTATAAGCCGTATAGAGGCGTCCAAGTCGGAGTCCTTCAATAGGCGTTTACGAGCTCGTGTAGATGTCGCCATTCTTCTGAAAGCCAGAAAAAAGATGATGCGCGGTAGCACGTTTGGGTGTTGTGGCGGAAATGGAGGGATGACGTAACGGCAGAACGTGCGGAGCGGCGAAAAGAGCGAAGGGCACTTGCAAATGCCGGCGTGGTCGAAGGTGTCCGGAGCACCAGCCCAAAATACGTAAACCAGCGTGATCAGGGCAGGTAAAGTAACGCAAATGAACATTGCCAATCCCAAGCAATAGCAACGCGCGGTGCCCATGACTCGCAGCCGCAAAATACGTCTACCGTAAAATCATGTCCAAATCCTAGTCGCACCCAAACGCGCAAGTGCGCACCACCTCTTCAAGCGGCGCTTAGCCAATCATGGCCAAGATAGCAAGTGGAATGAAAACGTGGATGGGGCCACGACCTACCGGAATATCCAAGTACACTAGATATCAGAAAGTCCCGTACTCGTGTGGAACTGTGGATAAACTGTATAAGATAAATAAACCCTAAGCTAGATATACCCGGAACGGTCTCGGACGGTCTCGGAGTCTAGCCTACCTGTGACACAGCGTGTGTCACAGTACGAACCTACAGATCAGTCAGCAGTCCAGTGTTGGTCCTAGGGATCTGTCATAGGGGCCTGCACCAGGACTCCCAGTCAGGGCTGCCTATACAGATTTCAGCAGTCTTGCTTCGCCATCTCGATGCCATATACTTGGCCTCTCGATGACAGATGTCACTCACCTTAGGTGGATGACAGACATTATGATTGTACATGTCATAGTCGACCGTACTGGCAATACTCGACGACTGTATGTCATTATGATATATGACATATGACATGACATGACAGGTATGCCATGACATGACACATATGTCATCGGTCATATCCCAGACAAATTCTATATGAATAGACGAATAGTTTGATATATTATGCGTCAAGTTTGAAGCAATATACCATCAAAACTGAAATAATTTTCTTTCGTCTGTTTCGTTTGTTATCATAGGTGCAATAAATCAAAAGTTTCGACACGATATATATATATTGCGTTATCGCCCGATTTGAGGTACTAATAGCGCTTTGGTAGGCCTAGAATACGAAACGTGAAAAGTACCTGAAAAGTACCTGTGGTACCCGCATACTACCTGTACCTGTACCTGTAGCTGTACCTGCATGACACTACCTCGTGTACCTGGTACCTGCGTCGATTTCAAAATCGAAAAGTACCTGTACCTGGTGGGTGACCCATGCGATGGGCCCAACCTAAAAGTACCTGGAGGTACAAGGTGTCATTACCTGTGAAGGGCCCTGAAAAGCAGTTCTGTAGAGTGTGACACCTGACAGCTGACACCTCGACCTGTTACTTGCACAAGTTTATTGAATTTTTGCTCCTACAAGTACCACTCGACTGTGGAACTTCTTTCTTTTTCATTTAACTTTCTGGCATCTCGCGCTTTCGTTTGTGACGACCATTTTGCTCCCTCGAACATCTCAAGCGATGTGCGTAAGCGATGTGCGTATACGTCGAGGGGAAGACGCAGGTAGATCTGCTGGCAATACAATCGTACATGCATACCATTTTTTCGGTTTGAAGGCTTGCAGCGAACAGTGGGTGTCGTCATTATAACCATCCCCGCGACACCGAGTGCGCTGTGTGTTTAATGGCAGAGGAACAAGGTCAGAGCTTCCCTTGGGCGGGGTAAAAATGCACCTAAGTTCCGGGGGAGAATAGCTCAAAACACTGGGCCTCGTATTTCTGCAATTGGAGTGCACAGCAGACCTGTTGTTCCTTGAAGTCTGCACGCTGTGAAATTTTGCTAATAGTACTGAACGCGAGGCAGACGAAGAAGATAGAGGCGCGCGACAAGACGAGCTGGATGCACTTGCAGCTATTTATGGGGACGACTGCTCCATATTCCCTGTGGAGAGCCGATGCGAGATACACGTTCCCGACGCTCGTGTGACTCTAAGAGCTCTTCTTCCCGCAGGTAAATCAGTTTCGCCCCTCCAAAGAAGGCTCCAGTCTTTACAGTTCTCATTTATTTTCTCAAGAAACTCTCGCCCGCTTATTTCGTCCTTCATTCGTCTTTACCAATCTGGGTCGACGTTTCTGTCCCTAAAACTGAATTCTTTGGCGAACGCGAGGTTTCCGCTTGGTAGTCTCTGCAGCATCTCATCACTTCGTGTCTTCTTCAACGCGCTTCGTTGCCTCTCTCTCATTAGCTCAGTTTCGTTTCAACGCACTGTGTCCCTCTCTGATTCAGTCAATTCGCCCGATCCCTCCTCTCTATCTCTCGCTTTGTCGTTCTGAATTTTTGTTGCCTGCGTGACTACGCGATTCGTGTGGCGTTTGCTACCCTTTCTATCTCCTTGACAATCCTCGTTAACATACTGTTAAGACTGTTAAGATTATGGATCCAGCCTTGATTCTGGAGAGACGGTTCAAAACTACGTCTCACGAACAACCGGAACAAAGCTTCTCGCTGATCTGGTAACCTGCGCCACTCGCCGCTGAAGGTTACCCGAGCAAGCTCGCGCCGTATGTGGAGATTGAAGATCAGAGTGGCTGCGTTCCCCGGTACGATGTACAGGCACAGGTCCGGCCACCTCTCCATTTCGTCGCCTAAACAAGCCACAGGTTGACTTGCTGCTCGTTTTTGTGATGTTTGCCTGCTCATGCTCGGCCCCAATTTACGGGCACGCCCGAGCCCTTCTCACTGCCTTTTGGGGTTCCCTTACCCAGGCGGACGCACTTCACGCGGAATCCCCTGGTGATGTCATCCTCTTCCAGCTGGTCGAGTGGTGCGGCGACCTCCCCGTGGTTGTGTTGTTGCTCATGCCTGCTGTTCTCCCCGCCTCCCAACCGTGCAGCGGAGGCGCGTTGTGTGAAACCCTTCTGCAGGTGGAAGACTGGCCTTTGGCTTGTGCATCTCCACCTTACAGAAAGGGATTTAGGGTGCGCCTACAAGTAGGGGTTAGTTTCAAAAGCGGTCTAGCAGCACTTTGGACCGATTCGAGCATTGATTCTTCGGTCTCACCTGAGGACCCTAAACCTAAACCCGACCACCCGCCACGCTCGTCGTTTGACTTCTTTGCACCGGGTGCGCCGCATGAGGCTCGATCGAGTTGTCCAAATATAAGCTGGCCTATCGTGCCACCGGCGCACCATTGTTCCTGAGAGATGCTCCTCCACTGACGCTTCGAAATTCGGAGGGAATCTGCCTGCCACGGCCGTCGTTTAATGGGGGCGCACCTGTTTATTACCTCACGGTGTGCACTCACCGCGGGTTTGCTTACGTGCTGTTCTGCAGGCTGAAGGAATGCTTGTCCCCAGACATGGCCGCCGGGTCGGAGGTACACACCAAGCTTTTCCTGCAGCCCGCCACGTGGCAGGAAATCGAAGCACGGCACAACGAGTCAAGCTGCTGCCTCCGCCCTGGCTCGTTTCTCGCTGTCCACAGAGATGCACGAAGTGGAGGGCGAACGAGCTTCAACTCAGAGAAGGCTATACCTTACGCGGCACGGAGTCGGTGACGGCGTATAGGAGCTCAAAGCGCATTCTCCGAGTACGAAGTTGGAAGCGCACTTTCGCCTGAAACTCGACACTGAAAACTCAAAGTAGGGTTTGGAGTCCGAGTTTCGTTTTCAGCCTTCGGCAGCGACTTCCGGGCGCAAAGCGATGGGCGGCTTGCACACGCGCCTTAGAGGCGGTGTTGGCGCGCAGTTGCACAATGGGGCGGGCATGGAGTTTGCGGGATGGGACAGGAGGAAGCGCTACACTCGAGCCATGAGGACGTGAGGGAGGAAGGCCGGGGGCAAGAGGAGTACACAGAGGTGCAGGTTTGTCCAGGCCCTCTGCTGTCTATGGAGCACCGATAGAGCAGCCGCTAGTCTTCAGCTCTAGCAGTGCATGCGGAGATCTTGGCTTCACCAAAAGCGACCTCACCCTGTCTTGAAAGGCTGCGCCGGCAAAGGAGCTCCAATGGAGGGGAGCTCAGGGACAGAGGCTGGAGCGCCGTGAAGCGCACGTGTTGGTTGTCTTGGAGGAGCCGGGCTGGAGGGCGCGCTGGGGGCCGTTTGCAGACTCTCGAAGCGGCGATCGCACACGGCTCGCTGCAGCAGCCTGAAGGTGAGGTTACCATTGAGCAGGTTTAGCGAAGCTTGGAATCAACCTTCGTAGTTTGTAGCGCGGGCCTGCGGAAGGGCTGAGGAGCCGCTAGGTTTGTAGCGCGGGCCTGCGGAAGGGCTGAGGAGCCGCTAGGTTTGT
>LGRX02034054.1:0-60531 GCA_001247695.2 Cymbomonas tetramitiformis
GAGTCGCCCTTCACTATGACTCCGGGCGACTCATATCCGCGGATGAGTCGCCTTCCGCGCGCCGACTCCAGCGGGCGACTCATCCGCGGATGAGTCGCCCTTCAGCTTGGCGACTTTAGAAAAAAACTAATTTGCATGCATTTCGGTTGCAGGACTTACTGTTACCCTCTTCGTTGAATGACGTGTTCAATTTCTCATGTCGCTGTAAGAGGTTATGTTCGTCGAATATTTCTAAACAAGACGTTAAGGATCTTCGCTCTGAATTCTGGACCTTGAACGTGGCATCTCCTAAAGAGAAAAGTCTTCAAGGAATGCAGAGACAATGGATCATATCTACCCTTAAAAAGTCGTCCGACTTTTCAGATCAAGATGCACCAGTTCTCAAATTTGCCATTGGCTCTCAGCGTGTGTGTCGCAAGTTTTATGAGAAATGTTTGCCGATATCTCATGGACGGTTGACGAAGCTAATAAAGGATTTATTTGCCGGAAGAAAACATAACAGGTAAACCAATTTACAGTTTTCCTGTAGGCTCCCATTCTTTGCATCAGATTCATGATAATAATATACATTTTTTCCCTTTTCAGGCTGCACGGAAACAGCAAACAAGTGCAAGTACAGGGCTTGTCATATATTCCAAAAAACTCTCTAAAGGTTTCAGCAGCGAAAACCTTTCTGCAGAAGATTGCCAAAGAGCAAGGTCAACATCAACCGGACAAGAAAGAAACACATCTGCCTCAAGGAATGACAAAGCTTGACGTCTACGAAAAGTTTATCGAAGAGCTTCCAGCCTTTGGTTCTGAGAGATTCAAGGTCAGTGAGCCATATTGGTATACGATCTGGAGAAAACACTTCAAGTGGCTTAAGTGTCCGAAGATTTGCAAGTTCTCGGAGTGCAAGATCTGCTCGACCGCAAAGCTTCACAAGCAAGTCGCCCCGGCCGAAATGAGAGGTATGTTAGAAAGAAAACCCACTCTTGTTCATGAGAGGTATGTTCAGAAAGAAAACACTGCTTGTTCATACACGTGACCACTTACCTGAATGTGTTTGCGTTGCAGTACGAATCGAAAATCTTTTGCAAGCTCATCGACTGGATGCAAGGGCTGAACGGGAGAAGTACTACAAACACATTCAGAAATCCAGCGCAGCAAAAGGCAACGCGAAGTGGTGGAAATATACTACCATGATCATCGATGGCATGACACAACGTACCACACAATTGCCTCACTTTCGTCGAATGCCCTCTTGGGTCAAAGACAATAAGGCATTGATAGATACCCACTGCATGGGGATACTCATCGAAGGCATCGGTCGTTTTATGGAATTCAATTTCAGTCATAACTACTCTGACAACTCGAACTATCTTGCGAACGTCATACAGCGGGCAGTAGCACGAGTTCATGAGCATCGACGATCGGGTGGGCATCCGTTACCGGAAGTATTGTATCTACAATTGGACAATGTAAGCAGCAATAAGAGCCACTTCTTAATTGCTTATTGTGCCATGCTGGTCAAACGTGGGGTATTCCGCAAGGTGAAGATCAACTATCTGATCGTGGGACATACACACGAAAATATCGATCAGATGTTTTCAAGGTTTTCTGTGGCTTTGAGGAGGCTGAACGTTTGGGACATCGAGCATTTGATGGAGGTGGCTAGGAACTGCTTTAAGGATGGAGTAGTTCCGGAATGTCAACTGATCGATGAGGTGCACGATATCAAGGACTGGATGCATGGATGCTATAACGAAGTGCGCGATGTCAGCTTCCAACATGCTTTCAAGATTTTTTCTGGCCCCACAGGCGACGTGTTAGTGCAGGCGAAACGTTATTCATTCGATCCAGTCTGGCTTCCAAAGGAAGGTGGGGTGAAGGTATTTAAGAGCAGCCTGCCCGAGGGCTCACCATGCTTTGTCGAGCCTAAATCCATTAACGAATTGAGCGCACGGAAACAAGCGAAGCAGCTTGCGACTTCCAGGAAGTCTACGAGCAATCCATTGAAAGAGATCGAGGATCTTGTCGTTCAATGCAAGAGGAATCTTTGCTTATGCATTCGAGGTAAGCACTGCACTGCTAGCGATTACGATTTGATTTGTCATATTTCAAATGTAAGTGGCCTTCTTAGTTTCTCGGGTTATGTTTTGCAGATGTCGCAACCACCGAGGAGGCGGAGCGGCTTCAATTTCTAGCCAAGCGCGCAAATACTTTTCTTGAAGGGTATGTTCAAATGCAACGTGACATTGCGGCAGGAACGTTCGAACTGAAAGAGAAGACAACGTGGGTGCTGCACGAGGCTCCCTTTGAGGTTACTGGACCCATGATGCCTGTTCCTTCGGGTGCTTTGAGCGCGAACGGGCGAGATGCGGAAGTACTGATTGTCGATGAGCCAATGGCTGATACGAATGATATTGAACGTGGATACACGGATGCACAACTGGCTGATTACGTGCAGGGCCTTCGGGACTCCGTAGCGGTTCACGTGCGCCCAGTACCTCGTCCTATCTACATCGGGGCACAAAAAAATACCATTAGAAGACGAGCTCGAGATCATCTTGCGCAATACATTCTGGGAGAAACTGACGACCCGGACTACGATGTGAGCTACAGCAAGATGAAGAAAGGTAGCATGGCTGTGTTGATTGCTCCCGAATCCGAGAAGACTGCCCGGACGGAATACCCGTTTCGTATCGCTCTGGGAAGGAGCCGAGGATGGTCGAGATATCTGTACCTTTGTGAGGTACAAGAGCAGCTGCTAAATGAGAAAGGTGAGAAATGTTTGTTGATGTGATTGCGCGCGCAACCTGCTTTTAACATCACAACGTTTTATGTCAATCTAATATCTCTTTTATCTTCTTTCTGGTGCAGGAGAAAAATGTTTGCGGTGGTTGACTTGTGGTACATTTAAGCTCACGAGCGCCTCCCAAAAGGAGGCCCAGAATGCAGACTCCCGGCTTTCGAAGGAGAAGGCATCGAAACCTGAAAGTTTCCGGCTGCATCAACGTACCAAGCAGGTGGCGCCGTATACACCAAGCGAAGTATTAGTAGCATGGGACTGGGACACGGAAGAGGAGCGCCGAAAGATCAATGCAAGCACACAGCGATGGATCCCGGGTGAGCAATATGACTTGTTGGTCAAACGAGTCATCGCCAGCGACATGTCAAAGAGCTTTGAGCCGCCCGAGCATAGAACACCCAAACTCTTACTGCGCGACGCAATCATGCCATTAGAGGATAAAGAGGATAAAGAGGATAAAGAGGATAAAGAGAACGCGGAGGCTGAAGAGGGTGAGAGTTCGGACGAGGAAGCCTCTTTGTCGTCCTTGTCCGATGATGACGACCAGATGTGTGAATAACTCGATCAGTCCGATGAACTTGTATATAGAAGTTGTAAAACAATAGTATATATTGTGAATATCTAATGTTGAACTATCGTGGTATTACCACGTTTGATTTCCTTGCACTCATTTTACCTAGTTCATTTTCCTTGCACTCAGATTGTTCGGACGCCCAAGGAATCCTTGGGAACGCGTATCACATGGATGGAACAAACACCACATGTCTGCATGGTCATATAAAACTTGCTTTCACGGCATCCCTGTTCATTTTTTGCTTACGCTCACCATCCACCCACCTCCTACCAACATTCCAAGAACATGGACGCTCAGCGAATCAACCTGACGGTCGATCCGAAACATGTTTTGTTTTTATTGTTCTGCCCTTCATCCGTGCGAGGTACGATAGGAGAAGGCAAGCGCAAAGGGATTCAGTTGCTAGAATGAGAAACGGCGAATGCCCAGAGTGTATGAGGAAGTATTTTGACCTTTGGGAGGACAAGAATCGATGGAACGATTTATGGCATAAACATTTTCATGAGAGGCACGACCCCGTGTGGCGTCGAGCCTTGGAGTTAGAACCAATCCGTCCCCGTTTTCGTCTGACACGCCTTGGCCGCCATCTGTTAAAACTGCAGAGTCACCCGAATTTTCACCCCGACAATCTCGATTGATGACCAGGTATATGTTTCTTTGTTTCTTTGTTTCTTTCTTTCTTGAGCAGGATTGCCTTGCTATCATCCTAGCCACAAATTCTTATCCACCTGTGAATTCTGTGTGCCCGCAGATGATGACACCATAGAAGCCAGTAAAGATGGATGGCCAGGTATGTGTTTCGGCGTGTTATGCATCCCTATTCATTTTTTGCTTACGCTCACCATCCACCCACCTCCTACCAACATTTCAAGAACATGGACGCACAGCGAATGAAACTGACGGTTGATCCGAAACGTGTATTGTTTGATATTGTTCTGCCTTTCATCCGTGCGAGGCACGATAGGAGAAGGCAAGCACATAGCGATGCAATTGCTAGAATCAAAAACGGCGAATGCCCAGAGTGTATGAGGAAGTATAACAGGCCTATGTGGCATAAACATTTTGATGAGAGGCACGACCCCGTGTGGCGTCGAGCCTTGGAGTTAGAACCAATCCGTCCTTGGTTTCGTCTGACACGCTTTGGCCGCCATATGTTAAGCACGCTTTGGCCGCCATATCCTAAGCATATGCTCGATTATCTCGATCTCGAATGATGGCCAGGTATATGTCTTTCTTGAGCAGGATTGCCTTGCTATCATCCTGGCCACAAATTCTTATCCACCTGTGAATTCTGTGTGCCCGCAGATGATGACACCAAGCTCCTCGCACACACATCGCGGTGCATTGGCTACTTTGAAGAGGCACACGTAGAATAATAACAATAAGAATAACACATAGACTTCGATATGCAACGAGGTTGTGTCATTGTGAGATGACCTTTTGACAATAGTAGGGTGAGATTTGTACTTTTTATGTAACATGTCTTACGTTGGTTTGTAAAATGTCACGCATTATAAAGCCTGCCTATATCTTCATCAGCATTCATTTCTCGCTTTCGCTCACGATAGACCCCACCTCCTACCAGTGAGCGACACACCCAGATGCCAGACTACTACATTGTCCTTTTCCGTTTTGTGCTTCCCGCCATCCGGGAAAGACGCCGTTCCCGCGAGGAATGCTTTTTGCACGCATGGGTAGAAGAACGATTTCTGTGGGCCCTTGAAACACGAGTACGCATTACATGCCCCGATATCCCTGGCACATTTACCTCAGAAATCATTGTGTTTCCTGTGACACTTGCGCGGTTTTTTTTTCATCCTCGGAGAATTGTGAACGACGACGTCGGCGGCTTGAGAGTCAATGAGGCGTCCTACTTTAATCGGACTAGCTGGATTTCCGGTATGAATTTGTATCGCAGTTTTAACGAACTCCACCGACGGTGGTTATATGATCACCATTGGGCCTGGTGCAACGGTTGGTTTCGCAACCTCCTTGACTATGACGCTGATGGTAACGAATTCGTCTATGATCGTGAATACGACCGGCCCTGTTGCGCTGATTGCGGAAGGTCAGATTCACTTGTTATGCGAGTGACTTACCCACATCGATACATATGTGTCGACCGCGCGAGTTGCGAGTTCTGGCAGGATACCGATGATACCGAAATCCCAGAGTTGCTGTCCTCCGACTCCGACTAAGGTATACATAAAGCTCAATACCTCTTACACAGCCTTCATTTCTTGCTTTCGCTCACCATCGTGCCACCCCGGCCACCTCCTACCATTCTGAGAGCCACCCGTCTGATGACAGCCCACGGCCACTTTCTCCTTTTCAGATGCGGCACAGAGGTCACCTATAGAAGTGTAGCTAGCATTACGAAGCACAATCGAGGTCTTACTGACAACACCTTCGACTAGACGTGAAGAATTACAATCGCTGACCGTCTACACGGATGTGCCCGACAAGTGCGAAATCTATATAATATGGGACCTAAGTTTCCGTGTCGTTGCAAGCGATCATGGCCTGGTGCAACGGCTGATTTCGCAATCAAGTTACCTATGATGGAGATGACAATATATTTTATGCTCGCTTATACACCTGGGCTTGTTGCCATGATTGCGGTTCTCAAAGCACAGTTCTTGAATAATGTAATAATGTAATAATGTAATAATGTAATAATGTAATAATGTAACATACAATGATTATAAAAAATGTGAAGATCGGGGTTCTTATACCATTGCTTGTACCATACACGTGACTTATGATATTTTTGTTGCCCGCATCGAGAAGAATTGTTTTCTAGAATAGATGGGTGGTGGCTAAAGCCACCGATTGAGATTCGACCATCAATTCAAATCAAGACGAGTCATCCGCCGACAGTCGACAAGGTCAGTGCAGATGTACCCGTCGCCAATACGGGTAAGATCCATATCAACGCGTCGGCATCGACTGCAGGCAGGCCTCATAGACAACTCGTACCGCGACGGGTAGATCCATTGAGGATCTGCATGCTCGTTGTAAAAGCCGTTGTACCAGGCCCAATGATATTCACGAAGCCATCGTTTTTTGAAGTCGTCGAAATCGATGTAGTCTAGCCGGAATCTGAAGTTGTTTGACATGCCAGGTCCTTGCCAATGGAACCCTTCATCGTCGTAATATGGGGCTTCAAAGTTGGAGGTAGGGAATATCTGCAAGAAATTTCCCCAATCACGAACATCCCCCCAATCGACTTCGAGCAGATCACGTAATTCATAGAAATAGTGAGCCAAAGTTACAGGCATCCAAACATCACCAAACATGCCCGAAAACGTCAAAACTTGTTCTTCCAACGCCCACAAAAAACGTTCTTCGACCCATGCCTGCACAAAGTATTCCTCACGCAATTGACGCATTTTCCGAATGTAAGGAAGAACAATCCCAAACAGGACGTAATGAGTATCCGCCATTCTTGATAATGCAAAGATGAAGCGGTGTGTCTTCCAGGAAGAAATGGAAAATGATCCTCCTAAAGGCCTCAAGCGATTTAAATATTGCCAAGGAGGGCTTGGGCCTCTCAAGGTAAATGCCGCAAACCAATAGGATGAAACCAACAATCACAAGATTGGCCAAGATAAGATTGGCCAAGATAAGATTGGCGCGGACAAATGTTGGCCCAAGATTGGCGCGGATTGCGAGTTCTGGCAGGATACCGAAGTCCCACAGTTGCTGTCCGACTCCGACTCCGACTAAGGTATAAAAGCTCAATTCATCTTACTTAGCCTTCATTTGCTGCTTACGCTCACCATCGTGCCACCCCTGCCACCTCCTACCAGAGAGTGAGCGACGCGCCTCTACAAACTCGTGATGCCTTCAGTGTTAAGGTTTGGTGTGCATCGGAATCGTGCCAGTATCGATGTAGATGCCATTAATCGCCATGAGATGGAGCACCGACCATGCCCCGAATGCAATTTGCACCAGTGGACTTTGAGAACGATGGCAAACCGCCCTTTCCGCCGCCCGCCGATGCCTCACAGGCATGATCTGATATGGGCTATGTGGCGCTTTACCCGACGAACTCGGTTTTATCTGTTTTTTGAATTGGTAGAGCCGGAACGCTATCCCGATCGCGCTGAATATGCACGGGGTGAAGCGTGGATGACTCCGCGATTAATGGTTATTCCAGTCGACGTTGTACGCCTATTGGTCTGTTGGTACCAGAATGACGAAACGACACCTTTCGACGAGTACTGTATCAGTTGCGATTGCCTTAGTTGAGCAGGTATAAAAGCTCAATACCTCTTACTTAGCCTTCATTTGCTGCTTACGCTCACCATCGTGCCACCCCAGCTTGACACTAGCAACTAACAACTGACCACGCTCAGGCAAACTCGTCATGAAATGCGATTATTGTGACCTTCCTGCAAACGTTCGCATATGGTTTAATGCTGGTTCGCATCTTGTTGCGATAAATGAGCATACCGAACATTTCGCGTGTATGCGTTGTTCTTACGAAATATTCATGTGCGAGGAAGCAATGGACGACGAAGACGGAGTATACTGGGAGCTGATAGATTAGTAGACCATTACTTTCCGGCGTCTGAAAGGCGTGGAATTAACTAATTCGAGATCGCTTGCCTGGTAGCAACTTACGTACTTTGCAATGTAATAGTAACGCTATGATATGTTGTACGACCAGCTGACTTATGGCTTTTGCGACATATATATATTGTAACACTACTAACACTAGCAAACATTCTACTTGTAATTAAACGAATATACACCGTTCATGCAACAATACCCGTGTGATGATAGTTGTATAGCCGCGTTTTTTGACGCGGGGCTTGTGTTTATGAACACACCCAATCCAAAAAAGATATCTCTCTCCGTTGATTGCTCGATGATCACTCGAACCACAATGGCAAACCGCATAATGAAGGCATACCGTACCGCATAAACGCATACCGCAACCTACGTGGCTGCCACGTGTCTGCATTATACTGCGCGTGATGATGACGTGGCAGGTCACCCGTCGTCTATAAACCGAGAATAGTAACAGAAAAACACCGTCTAAAAACATGCATACTGGTTCACCTATCCCCAATAGTCTGTTCTGTGACACAGCGTGTGTCACAGCACGAACCTATAGATCAGTCAGCAGTCCAGTGTTGGCCTAGGAGTCTGTCATAGGGGCCTGACCGGGACTCCCAGTCAGGGCTGCCTATACATATTTCAGCAATCATTTTCGTGCACATTTCATCGATAAATCGGTATCGATTCGGTTTAGTATTGGCGGTCTTATGTATTGTATACGGAGAATTGTATACAAAATTCAATAATCGATATGAATCGATATCATCGATTATCGATTGAAAATGTTGAATATCGAAATCGATCGATATGCAAGTTTGAAACCGATTAGGAGCCCTGATTTTAAGTGCATTTAGCACCTAAATGACGAATCGCTATACTGCTGGTATTGATGTTGTTTTCTAGGCAGCATCAGTCCTGGATGACTGATGCTTTCACGTTTCCGGCGATAACTCGAGTTCTAGACATCCATTTGCTACGATTCTTCGCCCACGTTATACGACGATGGAAGCATGCGGATGCCATGGCACCATGTCGTTATCACTCACACCGTGTGTGCATACCTCAATATATGTGATCCACATCCCCCATACCGCTTAAGGAAATCCGACTGAAACCATTCCTGGGGGCATTTGCGATCATGCGCCGCCATGAGCTTGGCACCACGGTTGGCTTCCGGTTATGAGTGGGCGAAGACTTATCATGGAAAAAACTCGTGTGTACTTAATTTGAGGCCTTTAGAGCAATCTTCACAGGGCATACTTTTATCGTCTACCAGTAGGCCACCTCTGCACTTTCAAGTAAGTTTCTTGCTCGATATATCGAGTTTGATGGCCTTCGCATAGTTGAGGGACCTTGCCTAAGTCTCAAGTATGGACATCAATACTTCATACATGTCAAATACGGTCTACCAACGTAGAAGTTATGGCAGTTTCCGCGCTCGTACGACTGATGCTATACTGCTCAAAACGAATTCGTCATTTAGGTGTTAATGTTCGTCGCTTTGAAAGATGGAGACAGTGAAATAAATATATATCGGTGATACTGAATATATATATATGTGTGTGTGTGTTGTGTACAGTTGAACTGAACTCCTACAATGGTGCACAGCTGGACAGTGGAAAACAAGCCAGCTATCACGGCAGTCTAAGATGAGATAATCGAATACGGAGAGTGTTTTATTATCGGAGAGCAAAACCCGCAGGCTGACCTGGAAGCTGGAACCTCAGATCGAGGGGTGACAAATGAGGGCAGAGGTGCCCCCCAGTGTGGGGGGCCAAAGTCTCTGTCCCCATGACACCACCTCACCCCGAAGAGGTGAGATGCCAACAACCACAGCAAAATCTCACACACACCTAAACCCTACGGGAATGCAAATTGTTACAAGCCCATGGGGACCTCTGAAGTCCAACTAACCACGGCAAGCCGCGAGGGGGCGTCGGTCCGAAGCAACTTGCAATCAAGGAAGGCTAGGTGAAATTGCTAAGCATCATTGCGTGCACCACCGCTGGGTGGCACATGTAGGGCTCCGTCCGCTGCATGGCTCCCCTGGAACGGCGGGATCCATACGGGTGAATCGCGGAGCGCAGGCCAGTCCACGTCCTCTCCATCGGCAAGCTGGTGAAGGCTGAGAGACGCGGGCGGCTGCCCACCACCATCCAGAAACGGAGTCACGGCAGGAGAATCGGAGACCTGCGAAGGGGGGAGCATCGCGTGGAGGCGGACGCTCATAGCCGCGGCATCCTGTGCCTCGCCGTGCTGCTGCGGTGGCTCCAGCTCCTGCGCAGGGAATGTGCCCGCGGGGCAGGTGCAGCAGCCGGCGGCCATGCGGATAGTAGCGGCGGATGGAGCAGCGGGTGGAGGGGGGGGCGAGAGAGGGCGCCCGCCCCGGTGCAAACGCGGCGGTGCATGAGTAAATGCAGACATAGTCGGTGTCCATGTGGCCCGTAGTGACCGCCCAAAGGCGCCAGCAGGTCAGGCACGGCATCCCCGTGCCCTCCCAAACCAAGTAGCGGCCGCCCCCTTCCTGCTTCTTCCACTCGCCCACGGGCGGCGCATGTCGGCGTTTGCCAAGGGCGGTGAGCGACTGAGCGTGCCGACAGTGGTGGCAGTGGACTTGCCACCACCAGAGCGCCCGCCACCACCAGGTGCTGGAGGAGGAGGCGCGGCAAGTCGGGTGAAGGGGGATTCGTCGCGGAAGACCTTACCGAGGCGGAGGGCGAGGGCGGCGTAGGTGAGCCGCTGACCAGCGTTGAGGTCGCGGACCACCACCAGATACAGGGGCGTGACGTAGGGGGAGCGAGCCGCAGAAGTCCGGAGCACGTTGTGGAGGTCTTCTACGCGGTCGCGGTCGCCGTACAATAAACATTCGATTTTAAGAAAACAGGAATTTTAGTTCAGCCTTGCAACTTTCTTATTTATATAGAGATCTTAAATATGGAGTGTTATGTGTTAAATATTGTGAAGAAATCAAAAAAGCTGGCTACTTTCTTATTGGCGGGTTTTCTTATTACTGAGTGATTACTGTAGTCGGGGTGGAGCTTGCGATGCTTGTCTGCCAGTGTGGCGAAGACGGCAAGCTGAGGCGCGGGCTCGATGGTCTCGTCAATGACAATTGCCCGAAGGTGAACCCAGAAGCGGCGAGTGTCTGGGTCGCCGATCCCCTCCACGTGGAACCGCGCAGGCGCTGCAGTGCACAACGCCCATCATGCGGGCGCACGTGTGCAGACTCCTCGTAGAGAGTAAGAGCGGTGCCACGAAGGAGCGTGGGGAGCACAGCGTAGATGAGCTCGTTGAGGGTGAGGTGGTACTCAGAGTACTCGAAGTCCAGATCGAGCAGCTTCATGATCTCGTCGCGTGAAATCGGACCAAAAACGTGGGAGAGGTTCGCCAGTAACACCGCGAAGTCGCTCTCGGCCTCAGGTCCATCAAGGGTAATACCGACGTTGGACTTGAAGCCATGGGCACGTAATAGCTTGGCCAACTCCTCGCCGTAGGAGAAGGCGTAGTCCAGCTTCTCGACGAATTCCGTACGCTGCGATGCACGGACAGGCGTAGAAACCCAGACGGAGTCGTCATGGTGGAACTCCGCAGAGGTGGCAGAGCGAGAGACCGGAGTAGGGCGTGGCCTCAATGTTGACATGCGCACAATGGGGTCCGGCGGCTGCTCCCTCTGGGGACTCGCAGCGGGGGTCCTGGAAGGAGTGCTGTCGGAATCCCGGGCAACACGCAAACGGCTGCCAAGGGAAACGTGCTCGCCCGACATCGCTGGAAGGGTGTAGTACGAAATGTTGGTGTTGTTGGCGCGAAGTGTACGCGCAATCAAGGGGGAGTGTCTCCCTTGCCAGATGAGCGGTGCCAGTGGGGCACGCGGAAAGCAGATGATGGCGAACAAAGAGCGAGGACGGAGCTCAGTCAGATGGGCATGAGTGCTGGATGTGACACCCCGTGTGTGTCACAGTCCTTTGTCTGTACTAGTACTCCATACAGTACGGGTGTCACAGGTTTAGGGTTCCCGGCTTAAGCCGAGCTTCACTCTTTCTAACGGACTTCTGATGTTATCTTAAGTGAAAGCATTCTGTATTCTATCACCACAATATACAAGCCTAATGCGGAATTATTTAACACAACCTATTAACCCCGATGACTTTCCGACTAAATAATTTAACCTTTTTTTTTGCCGACTAAAATGGCGAAAATAGCCCAAAACGACTAAAAATCGCAAAAATCGCTTTAAAATCTAGAAAATTGCCTTAAAATCCTGGAATCGCGGGTGGCGGCACGATCGGGGACGAAGAAAATGGAGGGAGCTTGGAGGTGCGCCCGGTCTCCATCTCAGATACATACATAAGACCAAGGCATGGTATCGGTTGGACTGATATTCTGATAAATCGATTTTATCGGAATATTAGTATCAATTGATACCGAAATTTAGTAAATTCTAAAATATCGGTATTGATCAATACCTTGACATTAATAATCGGAATTGATCAATACGTCGCCTTCAAAAAATTAAAATATCGAAATCGATTAATGTACACCATGTTGGTAATCAAAATCGATTGATAACGGATTTGACGATTCAAGGTATCGATATCGAAATCCAAGCTTTTCATTGGATGGCGCTTCCAAGCATTTTATTCGATGGCGCGCACTAGCATGAATTGATACCGAACTCCGTAAGATAACAAATAACAAAAAGCTGCAAATATGTGCAAGTCTGGTATTTGATATATTCTATTGATTGATTGTGATAACTATGTTCTGCATCAACATCATCTAATTTATGTATATGTATATAGTAACAATAGCGAAAAATTGCTAAGGCAAAAGTAATTGCAAAAAGGCAAGTTGTAAATGTATTGACACGTCTACAAATGTGCAAGTATTTGTAAGAGTCCAGTCCACTGAAGTCACCCGCTAAAAAGTGAGATCGCAGATTCAAAGTTCACGACCTGCATTCCCGCGCCAGGGTCGTTGGATCGGAATGCATTCAACGGTACTTGTATGCGTTCTACGTACGTATGCAGTGGTCGGTGGGCCTGGTGTCACGACTAATACGCCTTATTGGCCGGCCGACTAAAATCAAATAACTTTTCTCATTTGACTAATTACATTTAACCGGGGGGTCCGACTCAAGGCTCTATATCGATATTTACGATAACCGATACTATCGATATATCGTATTTATCGCCGATTATCGGATTGCAATATCAAACTATCGATTGTTTAGGTTTCGGTGTTCCATAATTAAGTTATAACAAAATGTGTGTAAATGCCCAAACAATCGATTATTTATCGATTGTGCCGATTATCGATACCGTTTTTCGGATATCGGATTATATCGATACTGAAAAATCAAATCGATATAGAGCCCTGGTCCGACTAATAATTCCGCATTAGGCTTGTATAGTCGGCACTATATATCTGACAGGTTATGGTGCGCCAGGCACCTTCCACTACTTTTGATTTCATGAGTGGCTAAGCCGCTCCGCTTGGTGGGGCGTTGGGGGCCCAAATTTGATGTCGTGATTTTCGCAGTTGCGGTTGAGAGCTAGTTGCGGGCGGATTAATTTGGACTCGCTGCAGCGTGCGCCTATCTGGGATTATTTTGTATTGTCCGCGTTGGATTTCACTCGACTGGAACCTGATCAATTTTTGTCGTGAGACTCCTTGGCCGCCGCGTTTCGATCTTTCAATTTCACCGTTACGGCTTCTTTATTTATCCGTTCCGACACTGCATTTTACGGCTCTCGACCAATCGCTTTTACGCCATCTCCGACGTCGCCCCTCTACCCCGACGCTCCCACCTACTGGATTTTCATTATGAGTGTAAATTCCCACGTCACGCCTCCCTTGGGGGCTCACAATCGAATTAGGCTAGACACTATTTTTTCACGCGACGTCGGGTCTCGTTACAGACCGACGCCAAATTCTGCGGGAGTTGCCCTCACGGCTCCGGACCGGACTCGCGCTACGGCTGTCCAGAATTCTACTTGGGACGTCGACATCATCAAGAGGATCTCTCGCGACGCCTTGGGCTCCAAGGACGACACCTTTCGTGGAAATGAGACGGACCGCAACACGCTCTGGACCGACTTCTATTGTCAAGTCTTTGCAGCACGCGTTCGAGCAGAAGGACCCCGCCAACGCCGCTCTTTTTGATTTGGCGGATGCGACCAAGGAGGTCAACGCCATCTTCACTGGTATCCTCTTCACGACTTTGACTTCGATGACATCACCAAATTCGACGGCAAGACGTTGGGTGGAAGCCTCGGGACGGGCTTCACCTCGGGATGGCAAACGCGCTGTCCTCGAGGTCACCAAGAGGTTGATTCCTCGCGTGGTTCGACCTCTTGGGCATTACGAGGAGCTTTGCTCTATTTTCTTCGACGCCAAGAAGGACCCCGACCCGCTTATTATCCAAGATTTCGACGCCTGCCTTACTGCTATCGGCAACGGAGCTTCTGGGCCTCTGGACGACATGATGGCGAACCGCAGTGTCGACATCGGATCCGGTCCGACCTTGCCAAGTTAGCTCGGCATCGTTGCCTTGTAATCGGTGTCGGGGTCGGTGCAGGCCTTCGGCCCGCACTTGTAGGCGGTGCCAAGCAAGGCCGGTGCAGGCCTTCGGCCTGCCTTGCCAGTGTCGGCGCAGGCCTTCGGCGTGCCTTGCCAGTGTCGGTGCAGGCCCGTTCGAGGCTATCGCATGCATGCCCGTAAGAGGCGTGTGGCAGGCCCGTGGGAGGCGTGTGATGGCAGGGCCATGCGCCATGGGAGGCTGTCGCAGGCCCGTGAGATGCCGTCGCATACCCGTGGGAGGTTGTCGGAGGTCCGTGGGAGGCCGTCGCAGGCCCCGCCGTTAGAGACTGTCGCAGACCCGCGGGAGGCTGTCGTAGGCGTGTGGCGCCGTAGGAGGTCGTCGCAGACCCGTGGGGGGCCGTTGCAGGCCTGTGGAAGGCCATTGCAGGCCCGTGGGAGGCTCGTGGGAGGCTGTTGCAAGCCCGTGGGAGGCTGTGAGTCGCAAGCCCGTGGGAGGCTACAGTAAGTCGCGGTCTATAAGAAATGGCACCTACAAGAAACCAGTCGCTAGTTTTCTGTCCAAAAGTTAAGAAACACCGTAAGAAACCACCCGCTAGATTTTCCATGGGAGAGGTCTTGAAAATCCTCCGATTAAGAAAAAACTTACGCTAGATTCATCAACCTAATCGGTATATATAGTCCAAACATATAGGGTTTATCAAACATATAGGCTGATTTTGAGCCTATCCTCCAGCATGCAGCATCCCGTATCCAGGGTGTGAGGGGTCCTCCAAAGCATCATCGCAAACTTGGAAACGAATGGCCGGTTGTTTCGTAGAACGTTGCCCAGTCCCAAATTGTTTAAACTTACAGAACTCAACTGCTTCAGCTCGAAACTCCTTTCTCTTCTCACTTTGAGGAGCATTCTCAAACCACTGCCCAGGGACGTTTATCACTACTTTTAAAGCTACCTGCTCATCTCCAGGGTACTCCTTTATGAACAGGTTTGTGTCGATTGACGGTTGAGTGAATACTTTCTGCTTCCCTTTACTCAAACTATTATTCGGCAAAGCGCTGAATCGTGAACTGAATTCGCCGCGAACTCACGGGCGTTTTCACGTTTAGTGAGCGAAAAATTGAGGGGCGCCTGCAACGCTCATACCAGAAGGGTTACGCAAAATAATCAGATAATTGCCATTGAACCGTCAGATTCGGCGCATCTTGATTTTTAAACGGTGTAGAACCCGCCGGTGTCAGTGCAGGCTCTTCGCTAAAACCGATAATCGGTTCGGGATCGGATCAGGTGCTCTGGCTGGATCCGACTATACGGATCGCTGCAGTGCAGGGCTCTTGGCGCAAACCGACGACGGGGTCGGGTTCGGCGCAGCTCGTTTTTCAAACGGTGTAGAACCCGCCGGTGTCAATGCAGGCTCTTCGCTAAAACCGATACAGTAATCACTCACTTTTAAGAAAACCCGACGTTAAGAAAGCAGCCTGTTTGGGGGTGGGGGAGGGTACCCAACTCGATGAATACGGATGGTCGGGCTTTTCTCTCGACAGTTAAGAAATGAGAAATAAAAGAGAATACAGTGTTAAGCTAAGAAAATGGGGGTGGCGGGGGTACCCAACTCGATGAGTACGGCTGGCGTGGCCCAAAATCCCTGTTTTCTTAAATATGGGCGATTACTGTAGTCGGTTCGGGATCGGATCAGGTGCTCTGGCTTGATCCGACTATACGGATCGCTGCAGTGCAACTTGAAAATTGACGGTGTCGGATCATCTACGGAAATGATCCGACACCGGTTTCGACACTGTGGCGAAGAAACAGCTCTTGGCCTCCCTCGACACGGACTTCTACGACAAGGTCATCACAACCCTTCGTCTCGACGTTGAGTTGGCCAAGGTCGAGCTCGAGGACATCTTAGCGCACATCCTTGAAGTTTGGGAGGCGAACGCCGGCAGGGTCAAGCACGTGCCCTTCGTGGACAAATCGAACGTGCTCTACTCTGGCCTGCCGTCCGACGTTGACGTCAAGGCCTTGATCAAGAACTTCCAGTACCACATCGACGCCGCCAACAAGGTGCTTGCGGCGCTCTCCGACGAGGATGCACACGACGAGCCGACGACGAGGTGGCAGGCTCCGGATACGGGCAAGCCTACGGGCAAGCCAGGTGTGCATTTCCCCCCTTCCTCCTGGCGTGACCGTCGGAACCGTCGGGAAGATGGGAAGTATCACGGACGACAACGCCAGTGGAAGCACCGCTTTGCCGCTTCCACCCTCCCCAAGGGCGGGAATTGGTCGCAAGACCACCGGCGCCGCGACGGCAACAAGCAATTCGGCATGCATGCCGTCTCCTTCCACGTCATCTCCAAAGCATTTGTTCCGGAGTGTGTCCGTTGCCCTCCGGGGTTTTGGCATGACTCCGCGAATTGTCCCACCGCCGACATCGAGTGCGACGAATGCGTGATTGAGCAAGCCGACGACGCCGACGGCCTCGTGTCCGCCTTCCAGACCGCGTTCGACACTGAGGACGACACGGCCTTTGCTCGACTCTGTGCTCAACATGAACATCCCTTGGTTCGGCAGGACGAGGAGCCCTTCACGTTCTCCGAGACCTTTGACGTGGGGCTCCGTGCACAGTACGCGAAATTAACGCCCTCCCAACCCTCCCTCCTTGCTACCCGCGTGCATGAAGCACGCACAGCTCTCCGCGAGCTCAAGCAGGTGGCTGGTGGTGCTGAGTCCGGCTCCCAGCACTTTCCGATGGTCCACTTCGGCTCGGCCACGCCCTCTGTGATCGACGATGCCGTCGTGGAACATGAGCCGGAAGTGGCGATCGAGACCGAAGGGGACGCGGTGATTTACCCGAAGCAGTTCATTGACAACGACCCACCCTTCGAGCAGTCTTTCATGGACAACATGTCTGTGAAGTTGGGCTTCTTTGAGCCCGCCCCAGAGGTGTCAGCTAATTCCTTCACCTCCCTGCCTCCGTATATTTCTTCCACGCATGATTCAACTAGCGTGGCTGACACGGAATCCGGCGACGAGGACTTGCATGATGCCGTCCCGCCACCCGCTCCACGGGTTGGTGGTGTACGGGCGCCTTCAATCGGCACCTTCCTCACGGCAGCAGCTCTCCCTGCTTTATTTCTGTGTGTGAGCATCGCCATGATCGACACCGTCACCGCCACTGCACTTTGTGATGTGGAGATTGCTCCGCGGTCGGTGGTGTACGGACACTACTCTGATTATCAGAATTGCACAGTGGACTACTTCACTGACCCCGCCTTTCTGGACACTGGACCGGCTGACTCCTACAACATCTTCAATCTGGACTCTGGTTTCCTGGACTCTGACTGCTTCGGCATCTACAGTCTGGACTTCCAATTTGAGAACTACAACGGCTACAATTTGTGTGAGCTCTACTCTGTGGACCACTTCCAAGGTGGCTAGAGTTGCTTTCGGAAGCCTAGTAGCACAACTAGATCTGTTTCACGGGCACAGCAGCCTTCAGTGTGTAGTGCTAGCTAGAATTGGGACCGCCCTGGCCAAGAGCACAGGCCCCCACTAGAAATTTGTTTCCACCGCTTGAGATGGTGTGTTTTGTTTTCCCTAACAATCTGCCTGCTCCACCCTAACTCTTCCTACGTAATAGTACAGGGTGGTGTGATGGATGTGACACCCCGTGTGTGTCACAGTCCTTTGTCTGTACTAGTACTCCGTACAGTACGGGTGTCACAGGTTTAGGGTTCCCGGCTTAAGCCGAGCTTCACTCTTTCTAACTTCACTTCTGATGTTATCTTAAGTGAAAGCATTATGTATTCTATCACCACAATATATAGTCGGCACTATATATCTGACAGTGAGCGTGCGTCACGGAGAACCGCAAAACGCTGCGGGATCAAAGAAACAACGGGAGCCAACAAGCGACCACTGACCGGTGGAAAGGACCGATAACCTGACGGAGACAGTGAAATGCATATATATCGGTGCTACTGAATATATATATGTGTTGAACTGAACTCCTACAATGATGCACAACTGGACAATGGAAAACAGGCCGGCTATCACTGCAGTCTAAGATGAGATAATAGAATACGGAGAGTGTTTTATTTCATGAAGGGGGAGACTTTGTGTCACTGACAGTCAACCCCCTTTCTGTGTCACCCCTCACTGCGAGTGTCACTTGCAGCCTGTCTCGTGTTCTCCGAGCGACAATCCGACACACACAAAACCCTGAGTAATGGAAAAATAATTAATATAGAATAAGTTTTCTTAATCTTAGAATAACCCGTTTCATCGTTAATTTAGAATAAGTTTTCTTGATGTCATCCGGCTATGACCGGTGGTCCTTTTCACGACTCGTGTTCAAATAATGTGCACACAGGTCAAACGCTCTCGTTCCCGCTGGTGCCATCATGAGGAAGCCTCCAAAAAGCTTTAAGAAGGTTTGTCTCGCTTGTGATAATGGTGGGCGCCGTTGTAATAGACACTCACGGCGTGTCCTGCTTGAAAAAAGGCCCCTGTACTTCTTCTAGATTCTAAACCCTTTGACTTGCCTTTTACCGCTGCACGCGACCGGCAAGCATCTTTGAAACTTCCGAGTTTCAAAGATGCGTTTTGTATTTTGGGTGCACCCTAATTTTACAAAACGGCCGAGCGCTTCCCGTTTGTGCGGGATATTCACATTTATTCCATGGAATATTTCATATGGATTAACACACATAAGCACGAAGGCATCGGCCACGCATCTTTGAAACTAACGAGTTTCAAAGATGCGTTTTTTGTCATTTGGGTGCGCATACCCAAATAACAAATCAGCCGAGCGCTTCCCGTTGGCGTGGGGTATCCAACGCTTGAATGTTGAATATTCATTGTAATATGAGTTAGCAAGCGAGGTTGCAAAGGCATCGGGACAGAATCTACGAAACTGTCCTATGCCTTTGCCTTTGGGTTTGGGTTCGAAGGTGACACCCAAACCCAAAGATGCCAAACAGCCGAGGGCTTCCCGTGCGTCCTAACGCACGAAACTTGGCACGAATACTACCATGGTACATATATTTAAGTTACCAGAAGCTCAAGGCTTCAAGTTACTTGTGCGCGAAACGCGCAATCTATTTCTAAGGCAGATGTTTTGGGTTTGGGTTCGAACGTGACACCCAAACCCAAAGATGCCAAACAGCCGAGGGCTTCCCGTGCGTCCTAGAGCACGAAACTTGGCACGAATACTGCCAAGATACATATATTTAAGTTACCAGAAGCTCAAGGCTTCAAGTTACTTGTGCGCGAAACGCGCAATTTATTTCTAAGGCAGATGTTTTGGGTTTGGGTTCGAACGTGACACCCAAACCCAAAGATGCCAAACAGCCGAGGGCTTCCCGTGCGTCCTAGAGCACGAAACTTGGCACGAATACTGCCAAGATACATATATTTAAGTTACCAGAAGCTCAAGGCTTCAAGTTACTTGTGCGCGAAACGCGCAATCTATTTCTAAGGCAGATGTTTTGGGTTTGGGTTCGAACGTGACACCCAAACCCAAAGATGCCAAACAGCCGAGGGCTTCCCGTGCGTCCTAACGCACGAAACTTGGCACGAATACTACCATGGTACATATATTTAAGTTACCAGAAGCTCAAGGCTTCAAGTTACTTGTGCGCGAAACGCGCAATCTATTTCTAAGGCAGATGTTTTGGGTTTGGGTTCGAACGTGACACCCAAACCCAAAGATGCCAAACAGCCGAGGGCTTCCCGTGCGTCCTAGAGCACGAAACTTGGCACGAATACTGCCAAGATACATATATTTAAGTTACCAGAAGCTCAAGGCTTCAAGTTACTTTTGCGCGAAACGCGCAATCTATTTCTAAGGCAGATGTTTTGGGTTTGGGTTCGAACGTGACACCCAAACCCAAAGATGCCAAACAGCCGAGGGCTTCCCGTGCGTCCTAGAGCACGAAACTTGGCACGAATACTGCCAAGATACATATATTTAAGTTACCAGAAGCTCAAGGCTTCAAGTTACTTGTGCGCGAAACGCGCAATCTATTTCTAAGGCAGATGCTTTGGGTTTGGGTTCGAACGTGACACCCAAACCCAAAGATGCCAAACAGCCGAGGGCTTCCCGTGCGTCCTAGAGCACGAAACTTGGCACGAATACTGCCAAGATACATATATTTGAGTTACCAGAAGCTCAAGGCTTCAAGTTACTTTGTGCGCGAAACGCGCAATCTATTTCTAAGGCAGATGCTTTGGGTTTGGGTTCGAAAGTGACACCCAAACCCAAAGATGCCAAACAGCCGAGGGCTTCCCGTGCGTCCTAACGCACGAAACTTGGCGCGAATACTACCATGGTACATATATTTAAGTTACCAGAAGCTCAAGGCTTCAAGTTACTTGTGCGCGAAACGCGCAATCTATTTCTAAGGCAGATGCTTTGGGTTTGGGTTCGAACGTGACACCCAAACCCAAAGATGCCAAACAGCCGAGGGCTTCCCGTGCGTCCTAACGCACGAAACTTGGCACGAATACTGCCAAGATACATATATTTAAGTTACCAGAAGCTCAAGGCTTCAAGTTACTTTTGCGCGAAACGCGCAATCTATTTCTAAGGCAGATGTTTTGGGTTTGGGTTCGAACGTGACACCCAAACCCAAAGATGCCAAACAGCCGAGGGCTTCCCGTGCGTCCTAGAGCACGAAACTTGGCACACATACTGCCAAGATACATATCTTTCAGTAACTTGAAGCTCAAGGCTTCAAGTTACTTACTTTTTTCAAGCAGAACACGCCGTGAGTGTCTATTGTGGCAAAGATGGCAAATAATAAAAGTCATTATGCGTAAAGAGTCGTTAATCACGGCCGTGACTTTTAGATTCACGGCCGTGAATCTTTCCGAATGGAACCAAAAACCGTTCGATTTTAATCGAACGGTTTTTGGTTCCATTCGGACATATGGACATCACGGCAAGACAACTCTTCAGTGTAATATTTCGCATGGCATGGGGATAGCTCAACAGGTACAGGTACAACGTCATGGATGCATGCACCGGTCATAGCCGGATGACATAAAGAAAACTTATTCTAAATTAACGATAAAATGGGGTATTCTAAACTTATGAAAAAATATTCTAAATTAAATAGCCTACCCTGAGTAATTGGGTTATCAAATTGTCTTAGCCGTTTCACCAGTTCCTGACTGTTTCCCGAGCTGTGAATATATATCTCACTATATATATATATATCACTCTTCGTGAGGTTATCGGCCTGTTCCACGTATTTTCGTGAACGGTGCTTTGGCTATTTCCCGTATCTACACGTATCTACGCATCTACGCATCTTCGCCGCAACGTGTCTTCAACGTGTCTCCGTTTCAACGTATCTACAACTGCTTCCACGTATCTACAACGTATCTATTTGCGGCCACGTATCTCTCGGAACTTTTCCGCGCATCTTCAACAACGTTTTTCGGTTAATTTACCACTTCGTATCTACGCATCTACGTTTTCATCTTCGTTTTCAACATGTCTCAAGCACGTCAATCTGGACTCGCAGCCGCACTCAGAGCGGCCCGCTCTGGAAACACACCATCTACGCCTACGCCATCTTCCCACGGAACCGCATCGCGCACCACGACCCCTTTGCCGAGGAAAGTGGTGCGCACGTCATCATTGCGCTCGCAGGTACCTTATCTTCACGATTCGCCTTCGGCTTTCCAGTACTTCAACGATCCCGACGTTCTTTTGTCGACACCTGTGGAGGAGGGCAGAGAGGAGGAGTACGCTGAGCACCTCGCGTATGCCTCCAACTACTCCGCCGATCTTCTTCGTTTTCTGCGAGCTTCTGGCTTCAAGGACACCGTGGGTTACACCTTTGACAACGCCGGCGCCGAAGCTGACTTCAACATTCTGCTTTCTGGGCTTCGACACGTGCTGTTCCCCATCAACTACAAGGAGGTCGCCAAGCGGCTGGACGTCGAGCACGATTATGACGCTTACCACGTCACTGTCAACGAGCTCCTCTTCGCGATTCTTCCGTCTGTTTTGAGGGGGAATGCCCTCTCCCTCTACCACGAGGTCTCCATTACCAACCCCGGTGACGGACGTTTTGCACTTCACCGCCTTCGTTACGAGGTGGAGGGCGTGCCTGACCCTGACACTGACCGCTTCTGGTTGAAGCTGCGCAGTACTATCATCGACGAGACCACCGACCCTGCCCCTCAGTTGGCCGTTACAGTAATCACTCAGTAATAAGAAAACCCGCCAATAAGAAAGTAGCCAGCTTTGCTGGGGGGTACCTGATTTGGTGAATATGCCGGCTGGCTTTTTTGAGCTATGAAATATGGAGGATAAGAAATATGGGCGCTGGCGCCATATTTCTTATTGGTGCGCCGCAGGCGGAATTTTTCAAAAATGTCGCATTTTCACGGGTTTATCACTGAAAATTTAAGAAAATTGCTGGCTGATTGAAAAGAAATTGACCCACTATTCTTACGATTTTCATAGGACGCTGGCGCTGGCGGGGGGGGGAGGGGGGATGGGCATCCAAGTTGGCGAATATTGCTGGCTGGTCCCAAATCTCCGGTTTTCTTATTACCGAGTGATTACTGTATTCGGGCACTGGGGGACAAGCACATGAAGATTAACGCGTACCCCGACTCCAAGCGTATGCAGGACCTGTGGCACGTCCTGGCGGACTTCGCCAAGGCCTCACCCCACACCGCCCCTTTGTATCTGGTGGTGTTGCGTGAGTTGCGTGCAGGTGCCGCATTTTCGTTTGCGAGTTTGTGTCTACGCATCCGCACGGCATGGAGGGACGAGGCACGCCGTCCTCTCCGACCGTCCACCGCCTCCGCCGACGGAGTCGCCCCCGCCTGGGGGGGGTTACACTCGGCAGAAGCACCCTGACGCCCGCGCTTTCGGCTTTAGCGAGCCCCGCTCCGCTGCACCTGTGAGGGGGGCATGGGTGGCCGATGCGCCCAACGCACTCTTCCGCAGGTGGTCAGGCACGGGATTCCCGTGTATGACCTGCTTCCGTATATGGGGCCTCACTGACGCACACCCCGGCACCAAGGGGGTGTGCCCTTATGCATGCGCGGAGTCATTTACTCCTGGGCGTGCGCCTCCTACGGCAATGAAGGCGTCCGCACGCCCTGCTCCTCCAAGCTCGATCGCCGCCCCAGCGGCACCACCTGCCGCCCCTGCTAAGGCGGCTGAGGGGCAGCCGTCTTCTGCGGCGGCCATGCACATCCGGCTTCCCGACGACCCTCAGTCTGACACTGTGGAGGAGCCGGAGGAGCCGACTCTCGATCACGATGCGAACCCTTACTCCTCGGACTCTGCTGAGGATGTGTCGCCACCTGCCTCACCTGACGGCGCGGCGCTCAATGCTGCGGCATTCATCGACGGCAGTGACGACGAGCAGTGGCCTGCCTTTGCCCCGCCGAAGTATTGGACTCCGAAGCTGCAGGGTTCCGGTGGTGCCACTGACTTACATTCAACGATCGACAACACATCGCCAGAGCCGTGATTGGTCTGGCACTCCTAGCTTGCTGTAGCAGTTACTTAGCCATCGCCCACGCGGGGATCCGCCACTAGATGGACTGAAAAAGGTCCCATTGGGCCGAGTAACATTTGTGTACTAGCTAGGACCTAGGGTGAATTGCTACATCCTGCCTGTGACCTCACACCTTCGGGGTGAGGTGGTGTCATGAAGGGGGAGACTTTGTGTCACTGACAATCAACCCCCTTTCTGTGTCACCCCTCACTGCGAGTGTCACTTGCAGCCTGTCTCGTGTTCTCCGAGCGACAATCCGACACACACAAAACCCTGAGTAATTGTGTTATCAAATTGTCTTAGCCGTTTCACCAGTTCCTGACTGTTTCCCGAGCTGTGAATATATATCTCACTATATATATATCACACTCTTCGTGATTATTATCGGAGAGCAAAACCCGCAGGTTGACCTGGAACCTCAGATCGAGGGGTGGCAAATGAGGGCAGAGGTGCCCCCCAATGTGGGGGGCCAAAGTCGCTATCCCCATGACGCTTGCGCACTGGGAAGGAGGCTTTGCGAGATGAGATGGACTCTGACGAGATTATTGTTGACTTATGCTTGTTTATCGTGCGTCAGCAACTTGAGCTCAAAAACCACCAACGCATTTACAACGCGCCAAGGCTTCCGGTGTTTTAAACTGGAGATTAACATGCTAAACGAAAAGAGTATGAGCGTGAATTCGAGAAGATTCAAAGCGCAAGGGGTGGGGGGCAGTGTGTATTGCTTATTTTTTTCTTTACGGCCCGCAATTAGCAAATCGTCCACTGGCCCGCTTTCGGCCAATACGGCCGGTCTCCAAAATTTCATTTTAAGTATGGTGATATTGTAAAAATCGCATAATTTTGCATAAATTTTGGTATTTTCATATCAAACGTCACGGCCCGCATCCATATATTCCATCGGCCCGCATGCGGCCCGGAGTGGTGAGCTACGGCCCCGGGCCGGCCCGCCACGGTAAGCAATATACTCTGGTGGGGGGGACTTGGGACTCGTTTTCAAAATCCTCAATTTTATTTCGGCCTTGTTTTTTGAAAAAAGATCAATCACAGAGCCACTCTGGGCCACTCTGGGCCACTCCACTCGCGTCGGGCTTGTTGTCTCACGTCAGGTGATCAGGTTCCCACGCCAGCTGAGTTCTCCCCTCGGACACGGTTTTCTCTCACCACCATCAATCTCCACAATTAGGGTTTATCCGAGTAAAACGAGTTATGGAGGGTGCACCTGTCTGATGTGTGGAAGGTGATTAACGGTGGCAGAGTGTATGTCTTTTGAACTTGCGTGTCCTCGACGAAGATTTACATTTTCCTCTGTTAGGACTCTTTGTCAGTAAATCGTCCTTGAGCAGGAATGTATTCGTTTCATTAGTTCTGTACACTGAGCTCTGAACCAGAGAAATAACAAGTATGAAAGCGCCACGAGTGTTGCAGAACTTTGCGAGGTGTTTTAGCCCTGGCTCAACTGTAAACAGGTGAAATCCCATTCCGACGTGTACTCGCAGACGTAAACATGCACACGATGACATACCCGTTCAACTTGCCGGGCTTTGCAGAAGCTTTAGTCTATGCTCTCATCTTTCTCGCTTTCTCCTGACGGACAAGGCCTTGGTATCTTATCGTAACAGACCCCTTGATTTCGATTCGCTTCCCTGTCCGAATGGTATCATACAAATCCGCGGAAATGCTGTCGTGGCGTCTGAAGCATACAATAGGGCGACCGAAAAAGCACTCATAATAATATCATGAACTGATATTTGCTCATCGAATTGGCCGCACCTCGATTTTGTGGTGTAAGTGCGTTGCCTAATTCCAGGCGTTTACGTGTTAATTTGGCCGCACAGAAGCGAAAGCTCGCACGCTCTGACAGCGGACAGCAAGGGCGGCTCTGCACCCGCGCAAAGCGCGGGAACCGCGGGCAACTCAGAACAAGCGAACGCGATCCACGTATCCCAAGAGGCGCAAAAAGAGCGTCCGTTCCCTGAGCCCCTCGCTGCGAATACGAACCCGATGCTCCAAGCAGCTGCTGGTGGCGAAGCCTCACCTGAAACGAGTTTCTCTGGGCAATCCTTGGCACCCATCGATACGGAAGAAGTGACACAGCGCTTTGATATCTTTGTCGCTAGTAGCGACTTCGGAAACGATGTGTGCGCGGACTGTGGTGCCAGAGATCCGAGGTGCGAGGGAGCACTTGGGGCACGGACGAGGGAGGAACACGCCCGCCTCTGAAATATACTAGCACCGAAGGGCATGCCGCTGTGTTGAGCTTAAGTTTCGTTTCTGAATTGTTTCTCCGACTTTGCACGTTTCTTCGAGACCCGCCTCTTCGACGAGCAAACTTAAGGAAAGCGACGCGTGCACACCGCGCTGTACATTTCACGAACGACGCTCTTCTCTTGTATCCCTTGCGAGCCGAAGAAGGGTGACGGGCCTTCGTTCCTGCAGATGGGCATCGACCAATCTCGGCGTGGTAATATGCATAAAATGTTCTGGCGTGCATCGTAAGCTTGGAGTCCACGTGTCAAAGATGCTCAGCTTGCAACTGGATACTTGGACCTCTAAGCAGATGACGGATTTCATCGCTGTTGGAGGGAATACCGCGGTCAACTTGAAGCTCATGCAAGGCCGTACGTTAAATCAACCGCTGAGCATTTCCGATAGACAACGGCAGATTCGCTGTCAACCGTCCCTTGTGCCCGGCTACAAAACTCTTTTCAAGCGCGCCGTGCGCTCTAAAGCAGCCTCTTCGTAGCTTCCCTCGACCGTCCCCTGTGTGCTGTGATGGAACACCTCAGTGAGAATATTCGCCAGTACTTCAGCCTCATCACCCCGTTGCGCCGATATATGCATCCTGGCGACGACATACTGTCGCCCTCTTTCATAACAGTTTTGTATCCACATATATGAACAGAGGTGTCGATACTGTGTGCCACACCTGTTCCAAGGCTCACAGCAATTTCAGCAGCCAGTGACCGGATACCTGTCGGCTATTGACGGTGCCGACTTCCGCTTCGGCAGGCGCCTCGCCAATAGGTGAGAACTCCGAGCCACAGGACCGTGAGGACTTTTTGCGTGACAAGTACACCGAAGGCTACGAACCCGAGCGCCTTCAAACTCACGCTATCAAATGGAAAGGTGTGTGACGGCACCCGAGGGTGTCACGGGCGGTCAGGTGAGAAATGTTTGACAGCACCGGAGGGTGTCACGGGCCGTCAGGTGAGGAATGTGTGACAGCACCCGAGGGTGTTACTGGCCGTCAGGTGAGAAATGTGTGACAGCACCCGAGGGTGTTACTGGCCGTCAGGTGAGGAAGGTTTGACAGCGCCCTAGGTGTCACGGGCTATCAGGTGAGGAATGTGTGACAGCACTCCAAGGGTGTTACTGGTCAAGCCAGGTAAGAAGTGTGTGTGGACAGCGCGAGGGTGTCACGGGCCGCCGGTGAGGACTAGTGACAGCCCCCGAGGGTGTTACTGGCCGTTAGGTGAGAAAGGTGTGGCAGCGCCCTACGCTGTCAAAGGTAGTCAGGTGAGGAATGTGTGACAGCGCCCGAGGGTGTCACAGGCTGTAAGGTAAGCGATTTGTGACAACGCCCGAGGGTGTTACTGGCCGTTAGGTGAGAGGTGTGTGACACCGCCCTAAGGTTTCACGGGCCGTATGGTGAGGAATGTGTGACAACACCCGAGGGTGTTACTAGCCGTCAAGTGAGAATATGGATAGCCTAGGGTGTCAAAGGCCGCCAGGTGAGCAGTTGATGAGTGCGCCCGAGGGTATCACGGGCCGTCAGGTGAGAGGTGTGTGACATCACCCAAGGGTGCCACTGGCTGTAAGGTGAGTAGGTTGTGATAACGCCCGAGGGTGTTACTGGCCGTCAGGTGAGGAATTTGAAACAACACCCGATGGTGTTAATGGCCGTCAGGCGAGAAATGCGTGACAACACCCGAGGGTGTTACTGGCCGACAGGTGAGAAATGTGTGACAGCACCCGAAGGTGTTACTAGCCGTCAGGTGAGGAATGTGTGACAATATCCGAGGGTGTTACTGGCCGTTAGGTGAGAGGTGTTTGACACCGCCCTAAGGTTTCACGGGCCGTATGGTGAGGAATTTGAAACAACACCCGAGGGTGTTACTAGCCGTCAAGTGAGAAATGCGTGACAGCGCCCGAGGGTGTCAAAGGACGCCAGGTGAGCAGTTGATGAGTGCGCCCGAGGGTATCACGGGCTGTCAGGTGCGAGGTGTGTGACATCACCCAAGGGTGTCACTGGCTGTAAGGTGAGTAGGTTGTGATAACGCCCGAGGGTGTTACTGGCCGTCAGGTGAGGAATTTGAAACAACACCCGATGGTGTTAATGGCCGTCAGGCGAGAAATGCGTGACGACGCCCTAGGGTGTTACGGGCCGCCAGGTGAGAAATGCGTGACAGCACCCGAGGGTGTCACAGGCTGTAAGGTAAGCGGGTTGTGACAACGCCCGAGGGTGTCAGGTGAGGAATTTTTGACAGCACCCGATGGTGTTTATGGCCGTCAGGCGAGAAATTCGTGACAGCGCCCGAGGGTGTCACGGGCCGTCAGGTGAGAAATGCGTGACAGCATCCGAGGGTGTTACTGGCCGTCAGGTGAGAGATGTTTGACAACGCCCTAGGGTGGCACGGGCCGTCAGGTGAGGAATTTGTGACAACACCCGAGGGTGTTACTGGCCATTAGGTGAGAGGTGTGTGACACCGCCCTAAGGTTTCACGGGCCGTATGGTGAGGAATTTGAAACAACACCCGGGGGTGTTACTGGCCGTCAGGTGAGAAATGCGTGACAACACCCTAGGGTGTCACAGGCCGTCAGGTGAGAGGTGTGTGACATCACCCAAGGGTGTTACAAGCCGTCAGGTTAGGAAATTGTGACAGCGCCCGAGGGTGTTAATGGCCGGCAGGCGAGAAATTCGTGACGGCACCCGAGGGTGTTACTGGCCGTCAGGTGAGAAATGCGTGACAGCATCCGAGGGTGTTACTGGCCGTCGGGTGAGAAATGTGTGACAACGCCCGAGGGTGTTACAAGCCGTCACGTGAGCAGGTGATGAGTGCGCCCGATGTTGGCACAGGGTGCCAGGTGAGAGGTGTGTGACATCACCCAAGAGTGTTACAGGATGTAAGATGAGTGGTGTGTGACCGGCGCCCGAGGATGTCACAAATTGTCAGGTGAAAGGTGTATGACATCGCTCGATATTGTCCTAGGTTATGAGGTCAGAGGTGTGTCACGGAGCCTGAGAGTGTCACAAGCTGTCAGGTGAAAGATGGTTGACAGCACCCAAAAGTATCACAGGCTGTCAGGTGTGAGGTATATGACAGCGGTCCAATGTGTCACAAGTTGTCACGTGGAAGGAGTCTGGCGGCGCATGAGAGTGGCAAAGGTTGTCAGGTGAATGGTATACGACAGTGCTCGATTGTGCCACAGGCTGCCAGGTGGGAAGTGTCTGGCGGCGCCTAAGATTGGCACAGGCTGTTAGATAAAAGGTGTGTGACAGCGCCCGATACTGTTACAAGCCGTCAGGTGAGAGGTGTATGACAGTGCCCAAGAATATCACAGGCTGTCAGCTGGGAAGTGTATGACAGTGGCCAAGAATATCACAGGCTGTCAGCTGGGAAGTGTATAACAGCACCTGAGAGTGTCACTAGCTGTCAGGTGCAAGATGTATGACCGCGCTCGAGAGTGCCACAGGCTGTCCGATGAAATGTGTATGACCGCGCGTGAGAGTGTCACAAGCTGCCGGATATATTAGGTATGACAGCGCTTGAGAGTGTCAGAGGCCGTCAGATGAAAATGGGATGATAGCACTTGAGATTGTCACAGGCTGTCGGGTGGGAAGTGTGCGACAGCGCTCGAGAGTGCCACAGGTCATCTGGTGCAAGGCGTATGAGTGCGCCTGGGAGTATTACAGGCCGTCAGTCCAAAGGTGTATGACAGCGCTTGAGAGTATCACAGGCTGTCAGGCGAAATCGGGATGACAGCACTCATGGGTGTCATAGGCTTTCAGGTGGGACGTGCGTGACAGCGCCTGAGAGTGCCGCAGGCCGACGGTTGCAAGGCGTATGAGAGCGCTCGAGAGTGGCACAGGCCGTCCGGAGGGAAGTGAATGAGAGCGCTCGAGAGTATCACAGGCCGTCCGGTTGCAAGGCGTATGAGAGCGCCGAGAGTATCGGAATAACCTGAGGGAAGTGAATGAGAGCGCTGAGAGTATCACAGGCTGTCCGAGGGAAGTGAATGAGAGCGCCGAGAGTACGCAGGCCGTCCGGAGGGAAGTGAATGAGAGCGCTCGAGAGTATCGCAGGCCGTCCGGAGGGAAGTGAATGAGAGCGCTCGAGAGTATCGCAGGCCGTCCGGAGGGAAGTGAATGAGAGCGCTCGAGAGTATCACAGGCTGTCAGGTGAAAGGTGTATGACAGCACCCACGACTATTATAGCCCTTTGGTGAGAACTGTGTGACAACCCTCGAGAGTATCACATGTTGTCACGTGCAGGGTAAATGACGACGGCCGAGGGTGTTACAAGCCGTCAGGTGAAGGGTGTAGGACAGCGCCCGAGAGTGTCATAGGCTGCCAGGTGAAAGGTGTATGACAGTGCCCGAGAGTGTCACAAGCTGCCGGATATAATGGGTATGACAGCGCTCAAGAGTGGCACAGGCCGTCAGGTGGGAAGTGTATGACAACACCCTCGAGTGTCACAGGCCTTTGGTAATAACTGCGCGACAGCCCTCGAGAGTTTCACATGTTGTCTGGTGCAAGGCGTATGAGGATCACAGGCTGTCAGGTGCAAGGTGTATGACAGCGGCCAAGAGTGTCACAAGCCGTCAAAGGAATTATGTGTGACAGCGCCCGAGGGTGTTACAGGTTGTCAGAAGAAATGTGTATGACAGCGCTTGAGAGTGTCACAGGCTGTCGGGTATAACGGGTATGACAGCGCTCGAGAATGATGCAGGTTGTCAGATGCAAGGTATATGAAAGCGCTCGAGATTTTCACATGCCGTCGGGTGAGAGGTGCGTGACAACGCTCGAGAGTGTGATTGGCTGTCAGGTGAAAGGTGTATGACAGTGCCAGAGAGTGGCACATGCCGTCAGTTGAGCAGTTTATGACAACACCCGAGAGTGTCAAATACCGTTAGTTGAGCAGTCTATGACAGCGCTCGAGGGTGTCACAGGCTGTCAGATGAAATGTGTATGACCGCGCGTGAGAGTGTCACAAGCTGCCGGATATATTAGGTATGACAGCGCTTGAGAGTGTCAGAGGCCGTCAGGTGAAAATGGGATGATAGCGCTTGAGATTGTCACAGGCTGTCGGGTGGGAAGTGTGTGACAGCGCTCGAGAGTGTCACAGGTCATCTGGTGCAAGGCGTATGAGTGCGCCTGGGAGTATTACAGGCCGTCAGTCCAAAGGTGTATGACAGCGCTTGAGAGTATCACAGGCTGTCAGGCGAAATCGGGATGACAGCACTCATGGGTGTCATAGGCTGTCCGGAGGGAAGTGAATGAGAGCGCTCGAGAGTATCACAGGCCGTCCGGAGGGAAGTGAATGAGAGCGCTCGAGAGTATCGCATGCCGTCCGGAGGGAAGTGAATGAGAGCGCTCGAGAGTATCACAGGCTGTCCGGAGGGAAGTGAATGAGAGCGCTCGAGAGTATCACAGGCCGTCCGGAGGGAAGTGTATGACAGCACCCACGACTGTTATAGCCCTTTGGTGAGAACTGTGTGACAACCCTCGAGAGTATCGCATGTTGTCACGTGTAGGGTAAATGACGACGGCCAAGAGTGTCACAAGCCGTCAGGTGAATCATGTGTGACAGCGCCCGAGGGTGTTACAGGCTGTCAGGTGAAAGGTGTATGACAGTGCCCGAGAGTGTCACAAGCTGCCGGATACAATGGGTATGACAGCGCTCAAGAGTGCCACAGGCTGTCAGGTGGGAAGTGTATGACAACACCCTCGAGTGTCACAGGCCTTTGGTAATAACTGCGCGACAGCCCTCGAGAGTTTCACATGTTGTCTGGTGCAAGGCGTATGAGGATCACAGGCTGTCAGGTGCAAGGTGTATGAGAGCGGCCAAGAGTGTCACATGCCGTCAAAGGAATTATGTATGACAGCGCCCGAGGGTGCCACAGGCTGCCAGGTGAAATGTGTATGACCGCGCTTGAGAGTGTCACAGGCTGTCGGATATAACGGATATGACAGCGCTCGAGAATGATGCAGGTTGTCAGATGCAAGGTATATGAAAGCGCTCGAGATTTTCACATGCCGTCGGGTGAGAGGTGCGTGACAACGCTCGAGAGTGTGATTGGCTGTCAGGTGAAAGGTGTATGACAGTGCCAGAGAGTGGCGCATACCGTTAGTTGAGCAGTCTATGACAGCGCTCGAGGGTGTCACAGGCCGTCAGATGAAGGGTGTATAACAGCACTTGAGAGTGTCACAGGCTGTCGGATATAGCGGGTATGACAGCGCTCGGGAGGGTCACAGGCTGTCAGGTGGGAAGTGTGCGACAGCGCTTGAGAGTGTCACACGCCGACTTTTGAGCAGTTTATGACAGCGCCCGAGAGTGTCACAGGCTGTCAGGTGAAAGGTGTATGATACCACCCGAGAGTGTCACATGCTGTCATATGCAAGGTATATAACAATTTCTGAGAGTTTCACAGGGTGTCAGGTGAGAGGTTTATAACAGCGCTTGAAAGTGTCACAAGGTGTCAGGTGAGAGGTGTATAACAACGCCCTGGAGTGTCATGAGCTGTCAGTCAGTGGTTCGAGTTAGACTCGCTTTAGGGTGTGTTACGCTGTTTCGCCACCCGTGCTTAAGTAGCATTGCTGCACTCGTAGCACCGCCCGAGAGCATCGTGCCATGAGCATCTTGTTGCAGTCATTTTTTCCGCAGTGCGAATTTTCTCCTCCCTACACTGATTTTCTTTTCTCCCAAAACCCATCGTTGGACTTCCTCTCGGCAGTGGAGCCAAGCATTTGAGATGTACACCCGATTCCAACTTGATAGCCACAGCTTCATGGGCTGCACGCCAACGCGCGAGCGAACTTATCGGCTGTGGAGTTGCACTTCACCAAAAGGGTCGGCGGTGTTTGTATGTTGCACAGATGGTAAAGGTCCGCAGCATTCGAATTTTGGGCTAGACTGCATGTGCAAGTCCAGGACCGTCAGCGAGCCACCGGCTGCAGATGATGGTCAAGGGATGATTGTATTTGTGGGGATGCTCAAGGTGGGTGGACTGCACTTGAGAATCCACCCGGCACCGAAGGGCGCCTGGCAATGATCACGGTCGGTGTTGTACCTTGATGCTCTAACTGTCTTCTGAATGCCTTGGCCACCTCTTCTAGCGGTTTGGTCAGCATTCCTGCCTAGTAAACTGTAACACCCCTGATTCCCCCAGTGATCCCTTACTCCTGATTCCCCTAGTGATCCCTTGATGCAAAACCAGGAATGCCGCACGCTTGTAGACGCCTTTCCACCTCAGCTTTTATCACTGTTGTGAAATATGGCTCGTTTGGAAATACCGCTGGCCCGCCCCTTTTCGCTTGTTTCGCGGTCAGCCGTTTTCTGTGTGGACTCCGTTCACTTGCAGTGTGGAAGTGCCATTGTCCGTAGAGGTCTAAAGGGTTGCAGGGTGCTGAATCAGGTTCTAGTACAGAAGGGTGACAACCTCGTGATGCGTGACATGTTTACCAGATCTAGTGACCCATATGCAGTGCTGAAGCTGGGACGACAGTCGGTGCGCACCAAAACAGTCAACAAGTGTCTCAACCCGGTATGGAATGAGTTACTGATGCTCTCGGTGCCAGAGAGCCTCGACCCGCTCTCGTTACAGGTTTACGACGAAGATACTATAACCTCGGACGACCCTATGGGTGCCGCTATCATACCATACCAGGACCTCATTGAGCGCACACAAACAGGAAGTGAAACTCCACCCAACAAGGAGTCTGGCACAAATGAGGTGTATGAGAAGGCGATTTCGATTGACTTAGAAGGGGTTGGGAGTGGGACTCTGCACCTAACATTAGAGTGGATACCCTTACCGCAGTGATGATTAGCTGGTTGATAAAGCTCAAGCGGCATGCGAGGACTTTAAAAGAATGTTTGATCATTGCAGGTCATGCCAATTGTTTGTTGCTGAAGGAAAGTTGACCCGTCCAGAAAGTGTGATCAATTATCAAGCTTTACTATGCGTGCCACTATTGTAACCTTTATCATCAGTGAACATGGGCAGCATGTTGACTCCACTGAAGTATGTGAGCTTTAATGAAAGCGCCGAGGGGCTATCAAATTCAGCAACCAGTCGCCTATGCTTCGTGCAGCACAGTTCACATGCAAAGCTATGTGGGTACGCACGAAAATTTTATTCGTGGTGATCATCAATATCGAGCATCTGAGAAAAGATGATCGGAATCAGGACATGCAGTTCTGTGAGAGATTTTTCTTCTGCATAAGTATTATCATTTCGCCCAGCTGGTTCTAACAGTGAATGACCTCTTTAAATCGCTTATACAGGTTGAAACAGAGATAATCCCTTCACGGATTTCCTTCATAACTTGATTTTCAAGCTTCACTGAATATCTAATCAGTATACATAGCCCTAGTTTATATCTAACATTCAAGTGTTCATTGATTAAACAATAGCAAATCTGCACCGTGTGGCAAAGCTCAGCATGTAAATATATTCCTCCATCGCTATCACACTTTCAGAGATATTCACTTGCAGGCACTACCATAGGCAACACTCCCACCTATATACCGTATGCAACTAGTTCTAAATATTCGCCAAGTTAAAGCCGCTCCTGACGACAGTCCGTCCGTTCAATCCCTGGAAGGGCCGGCTGTTGTCTCCAAGAGTCTTTCCACCATCTGTGATGTACTTTTTGAAGCTAGTAACTTGTCCATCTGTGACTTTAATCGGGGCACCTGGAGAGGGTTCAAAACAAAAAGTCAAGAAAACCAAGCGACACTGAGTGGGCCTTCTCTTCCCGATATTCAGGAGAAATTGAGGAAGGAAATTTAAAGCAAAGAGAAAACGAACTGTATACTTAACACAAGTAGCATAATAGACCAATAAATGAGGGCTTACCGAATACCACCCATTCAATTTGTTCAGAGCAAGGTGGTGTGGTAAGGGAACCGTTATAATTCACGAACCTGCTCATCACCCCGACAAAAATTCTCACTCAATACATAAAGACGGTTTGGCGAGGCAGCGCTTGTCAATTTGAAACACCTTGCACGGCCGGCTTGGGTACGCACTTTCTGTAACCGCGCTTAGGAACGAAGACGGTGGGATCGATCTTGGCTGGTGCAAGCTCTTCCACTCCTGTTTGAACCTCCCCGGTCAGCTGCCATGAAGCTCTTGCACCTTCCAGCTTTATGCAGCAAAGTTACCTGTTACTGTGGGAGGTGGGCAATAGTCTAGTGCGTAAGCCAGACCAGCGTTCTCAAGAGAGCCGTCTCCCTGGAGCCCACCCGGCAAAGAAAAGCCGTCAAAAACCAAAAGTGCATTAAAGGTTCTTACCAATGGGAATTCCGTTGCCTTAGACAAGTTCCCGTCACCTCAGCAAGATATATGTGGGGGGACAAGCAGTGATTGAACATTAAGAAAAGGCGCACGCACTGACCTCCATGAGCGTGCCGAACACTACGAGCCCACCGCTTTCTACATCTTGATGCACTAAGTGAACCTCCATGTCGGTTCTGTCAAAGTCGCAACCAACCTCTGTCAACGAGTATGCCGAGGAGCCTACTTACAAAGTGGTCACAAACGTTTGCCCACGTTGTTTGCTGTGTGCAACCTCGACCGGGGCACCAGGTGAGCTCTCCCCGCGATGTCGGTGTCAGGCGAAGGAAAAGAAAAAACGTACAAGAAAGAATCCTCCACAGGACGTGCCTGTAAAGAAAGCATGCCGGCCTAAATCGTAGAGCACAAAACAAAATATCTACTTCAGAAGTTTCCGAGCCAGAGGTGAGGTGAGGGGGTATCGGAGACAGGCGGTATACCTTTTGCTACCGAAGGCATGCTCGGAAGGGGTGTGGAAGTGGAGCTGGAGGAGCTTCAGCAAGCGGTCGCCATATTCTGTGTAGAGTGGCTCGTTATTGAAGTTCACCTGAAAACTGGGAGGAGTTCAGTGGCGACGGCGGAGCGGAAAAGAAAAATCGCGCGTGTGCGTCGCAGGTGTGCTCACGACATGAACCATTGCTTGCAGGTAAGCAGTATGTTGTGACACGTTAGAAATGTTTGCAATTCGTCTTGGTTGCGTCTTCCGTGGTTGTAGGTGGGTCGGGCTTCGGTCAGGGAAAGCGGGTGTCCGTGCCTGCATGGTCCCGTGACCGGTGTTGATTACTGTGGTTTGAACTGGCTTGAACACGAAGTTCACGATGGAAGGATCCAACGCGAAATCGCGTGCGTCACCCACGGACAAATCAATGGGAGATTGTGACTTGCTGGTGGAGCAGACGCCGCCCCAAGAGCGAGGACCTGCGCGGAGGAGGTTGCAAACTTTAAAGACTCGACGAAGCCCCATCATATGCCAACTTATACCTCTGAAAAACGTGGCAGGCAATCAACTATCCTCCCTGAAACGCTGGGGCAATACCCCGAAACGAGCATATGACTTCACACGTGAATAAAATGAACACAGGCTGTCCGAGAACAATGCGAAGATATTATTTGTTGCAGAATGCTAAAAGTAACGGGTTGCGCACATGTCAGACTTAGAGCCTAACGCACTCAATCCAAAAACTTTTGCTGCGTGATCGCAGAACGCCCTTGATAGCAACCGCGCTTTTATCATAATGAGGTGTTCAAGCGAGCTTCGCACCACTGGGCTCGATATAGTTCCATTCGTCGGCCTTTGCTGATTTTGCACCAAACATCTCCGCGCAGCACGCACATCCTGTGGGAAGACAGCGTCTCGGCGTCTCAGCAAGGGAAACATATGTGACTACGCAACTTGAGGATTGTGAGCCGGAGCTTGCCTGCGGCATACGATGCACGCAGCATGTTGCTGCGGCTGACGTTGATGGGGCCTTTCGTAGACTCTTTATCCATACGGATGAGTGGTTTCCGTGGAGCTTCACCATCTTCGGCGTTCACTTTCAGATAGACACGAGCAACGCTCTTCGCTCGGAGAGCTTGACGCAACGGGTTAAGACCATGCTTTGGAGCGTAGGTGCTCCTGCAGCTTGTTGTGAGCAGGGTTGCAGAATTGATGCTTGTGCGAGATGCCTGCATTGTGAAATGGCCTACTATTATTATCTGTGCAATCTATCCTCGCGCTTCTAGGAGTGGCACTGCACGCGAAAGCTGGTTTATCCTTTATAGTAAAGGGCGCAGAATCGGGTTCGATCAACTGAAATGAACCGATTTGCTTGACCATCTTTTCGCGTGTTCCGGTTAAAAGATCCCCAAGCATCGGTCAGCATTGACAAGTGCATAATATTGCACCAGAAATAGAATCCACTAATAGTCGAGTGCCATTTGTCATCATTTGCTCGAATAGTACACAAATGGACACTCCCCGATGCCAGTCGTACCTGTGTTCCAAGTGTGCATCTATCATTGATCAATTGGTTTATCGTATGTAGATCTCTGCTCTCCAACCATTCTCAAAAACTCGTTTTTGGAAGTTAATTTGTACACGTCATTTCCACCTCGGGAAATATGTCGCGCAATTTTTCAAAATTTAAATTGGAAAAATTGGAAATATTACTTGAGAGTCACCATATCACCATCATCATCACCATCACCAGCACCATGGCATATGGCATGTCAATCAATCAATGTGTGTTGAAACTTGAAAGGGCTTGAAAGTTGAAACGCTTGCCTTGCGTTGGTGCTTGGAACGCTGCATCCGATCGGCTTTTGACACAACAACCAGGAGCTTGGAGTGACACTTGCTCTGCAGGCGTCAACAAGTGTCACCCTGCTGTCATCAGACCACAATTTAGTCGAAGTGCCAAAGTCAACATCAAGTTCAACACTTGTAACTGTTGTACCTGTTGTCTGATCTAGAGTCTTGAGTCTATCGGTCATTCTCATACACTCATGTGGCCAATGAAATTCTCTCGTTGCTGCAGCCCAATTGGCCGGGCTTGAAACTTGAAACCTTCACCCAGACTTGAGACTAGAGACTTGACACGGATGACATGGGTCATGGCATGGCAGTCGAGTGAGTGTCGAGTGACACCGAGTACTGTAGTGACTGGACTCCTTTCTACATCAACAGCGAACTGGGAGGGTGGAGGGAGTCGCTGGGGCTCTGTGGGCGGTCGTATCGTATAAATTTAGTAGTTTTGAATTTTCAATTAGAGAGTTTCCAGCAAAGGCCAAATCGAAAACGGCAAGCGGCAACCTAGTTCGCTAAAGGCTGACGTGTAAAACCATCCGGATCGCATCGGTCATAGCTGTCAAAGATATGCATCGCTGTCACGACTGCGACTGTTGAGCACCGATTTACCGCGCGCGCGATCCGTTTTTTTGTTCCGCGCTTACGACCTCCCGTTACCAAGGGGCGAAGGGGTGCCACGTACTCTTGTTCCCAGAGTTTCTCCGAGCGCGGCCGCTGCGCGGCCTGCGACACGCGAGGGTCGACGTTACAGTTTACAGATCGAAGAGGCTCGGAAAAATGAAAAAAAAAACTTATGGACCCGCCCAGAACGGTTACAAACCCCAAGTCTAATTTATTCCATACCGTGCTCTTTATTGATTTTATCCCCCCCCCACCCTAGAAATAAATTATTATCAGTCACAAACAGTCGCGGCGGAATTGTTATTTATTTACCGGACCATTTCGTGTTTATTTGTTGCGAATCGTTTTCGTCGTAGAAATCTTATTTAATTCCGACCGTTTGCTTTTATTGTTCGTTGTCACATAGACTATGGTCGCATCAATATATTTAATTATTATGTTTGTGGTTTGTTATAGGCCGCCGCGTGTCGTTTGTTACGTTATGGCCTGAGTGCTGTCATGGAAGCAATGACTTTTGCCCCCCCTCTCCCAGGGGGGTCGGCAGCCCTGCTCTTGTGTCACCACTCGATCTGCGGTGTCAGGTTTAGGCTCCCAGCTCTCAGCTCATAAAACACCTAAGTATTTTATTCGATTATCTTTTTGACTGCGAAATCCGTGCGAGCCACCGCACAGCTTTCTTGACCTGCGTACATATATATATATTCACTATATATATATTTCACACTTCCCGTCATGCTGGTCCGCCCTATCATTATGACGGCACCCTCTTATAAGCTGAATAGGATTGAGTTTCGGCACATATACAAGCCGAAATCCGGCGCGGAGCTACGTAACTATGCTAATAGCAAGTGTTGGGAGCGGTATTCACTTAAAGCCACCTTTCGTACATGTCATCTTATTACGCGCATCTTCGGATTTTCACTTCAAGTCAAGATAATCACTGCACGCACAAGGGATCTCACCAGTTCTTTCATGATACGGTACCGGTATTGAATTTATCATAATGTTTTGTTCTCGCCACTGCTATCCCTCGGGCGGTGGAGGGCTAACTGCTGAACTAGTGATATCTTCGTAGTGTCAAATATTACCGAGGGCAAATATTACGGTAACTTTATTTTTTGTTGGAATTGCGGCTTGTGGGTTGACGTACGTCATTCAGCATCGAGTGTTATTTCTTAATTGGTTTTGTCGATTGCACTTGTCGCATGGCCGAGAACCGATGACTTTAATTAATTTCCAAACTATTGGTTGTCGTGTCGTGTGTACGTGGCCAAATTATTTATTAATTGGATTTGTCGTTTGACGTCGAGTGACGCGATTTAGAAATTATTTATGGGGTAAAATCAATAAAGAGAGCACGGTGAGCTCTGGGAACAAGAATAGGGTGCCACGGTATAATTATCGCACCGAAGGTGCATCTATTCCTCCCTCCATAAGGGGGGCACACTGATGGAATACCTAATATATATCATATATTAGTCAAGCCAAACAGTCAAACACTGAAGAGACGAAGGCTAAGATGAGATAATAAAATAACTTGGGTGTTTTTTTATGAAAGCACCGAAATGCTTCCATTATAATTATATTGTTGATCATACCGATATAATTTTCGGTGCTTTCATCAGCTTGTCGGAACTGCAGAAAGATGACCGCGCTGACGTGCGAGGGATGACAGAAGAGGATCGACTATCCCTCCAAGTCCAAGGAAAGTGGTATCCCCATGACACCACCTCACACCCGACACCTTACCGAAGGTGTGAGGTGCCAAATCAGGATCACACGTCATAAGCATGGTAAACCCTAATCGAACGCGGCACAAGAATCAAGGGGCCTTTTTCAACCCAGCTAGAATGGCTATGCCGGCGCTAAACTACTCGTGATGCGTGCTCTAGGGGCTTATGCCCATGCGTGTGCCGCGGGGATTAAGTACTCCCGCGGGGTAGGCCACTAACATTCATCTCGTGAAAACGTCAGCAAGGTTCGGTATCGGTTGTGCTAATATTTTGATAAATCGATTTATCGGAATATCGATATTAATTGGTAATTGATTTTACAACATCGGAATTGATTGATTTTCCGACGCTGGTGGCAGACACGCTTTCATTAGTGCTTTGTCACCCTTGCTTCCACGCTTTGTGGAATGTTTCCTGCCTTAGCAGACTGTCATGTATGAGGGGAACAGACTCGAGTAGATCGTTCCGAAGGCGTTGCCTTACTCATCGACGTAAATGTTTTATTATTATTATGATTGATTAACATCGCATAACTCGCATTAATTGATACCCCCCTTTGAAAATCGGAATTGATTGATTAGATATCATCATATATCGAATTCGATTGATTAGAAAATCGAAATTGAGATATCGATTATTATAATACATTTACGTCGATGAGTAAGGCAAGGCCTTCGGAACGATCTACTAGAGTCGGTTCCCCTCAAACATAACTGTCTGCAAAAGCAGGAAGCATTCCACTAAAATATGGAAGCAGGAGGCGGCTCGGCACTAAGGAGACGTGTCGGCCACCAAGTCGGTAAAAACATCAGCAGGTCACGGAGCTGATGCCTGATGGGGATGGAGAATCGATATCAAAATATGGCAATCGATTATCAGAATCGATCCATGTATGCTACACATCCCAAGACTTTATTGGTGGTCCATGGCCAAAGAGTTGGCACGGGCCGTCGGCGGTGGCGCAGGCGGCCACGCCGACATCGGAGGAGGAGGGGCCGCCGTGGGGGCGGTCGCCGGTGCCCGCCCCGGAGCGAAGGATGCCGAACAAGAGTAGGGGCACACGCCCTCGGCGTCAAGGTGGCCCGTGGTCACCGCCCACAGGCGGAAGCAGGTGACACAAACGAGCCCGGTGCCCTCCCACTGCAGGTAGCGGGCATTGCGCACGGGTTTCCACTCACCGACGGGGGGCGCCAATTTCTTCCAGCCGAGGGCATGCATGGAGCCGACGGTGGGCTTGCCACCGCCACCACTGCCGCCACCGCCCCTGCCACCACCGCCACCAGCACCACCGCGCCCAGCACCACCAGATGTCGGAGGGGAAGGCGCGGAGAGGCGGGCCAAGGTGAATTCGTCACGGAACACCTTGGCGATGCGCAAGGTGAGGGCGGCGAAGGTGAAGGGGACGTTGGCCCCAAGGTCGCGCAACGGTAGGCAATTTAATTTAGACTATTTCTCTCTGATTTTAGATTAACCCATTTTTCATGTTGATTTTAGATTAAGTTTTTTTGATGTCATCCGGCTATTACCGGTGCATGCATCCATGGCGTTGTACTGTACCTGTTGAGCTATCGCCATGCCATGCGAAATATTACACTGAAGAGTTGTCTTGCCGTGATGTCCATATGTCCGAATGGAACCAAAAACCGTCCGATTTTAATCGAACGGTTTTTTGTTCCATTCGGAAAGATTCACGGCCGTGAATCTAAAAGTCACGGCCGTGAATAACGACTCTTTCCGCATAATGACTTTTATTATTTGCCATCTTTGCCACAATAGACACTCACGGCGTGTTCTGCTTGAAAACAAGTAAGTAACTTGAAGCCTTGAGCTTCAAGTTACTGAAAGATATGTATCTTGGCAGTATGTGTGCCAAGTTTCGTGCTCTAGGACGCACGGGAAGCCCTCGGCTGTTTGGCATCTTTGGGTTTGGGTGTAACGTTCGAACCCAAACCCAAAACATCTGCCTTAGAAATAAATTGCGCGTTTCGCGCACAAGTAACTTGAAGCCTTGAGCTTCTGGTAACTTAAATATATGTATCTTGGCAGTATTCGTGCCAAGTTTCGTGCTCTAGGACGCACGGGAAGCCCTCGGCTGTTTGGCATCTTTGGGTTTGGGTGTCACGTTCGAACCCAAACCCAAAACATCTGCCTTAGAAATAAATTGCGCGTTTCGCGCACAAGTAACTTGAAGCCTTGAGCTTCTGGTAACTTAAATATATGTATCTTGGCAGTATTCGTGCCAAGTTTCGTGCTCTAGGACGCACGGGAAGCCCTCGGCTGTTTGGCATCTTTGGGTTTGGGTGTCACGTTCGAACCCAAACCCAAAACATCTGCCTTAGAAATAGATTGCGCGTTTCGCGCACAAGTAACTTGAAGCCTTGAGCTTCTGGTAACTTAAATATATGTACCATGGTAGTATTCGTGCCAAGTTTCGTGCGTTATGACGCACAGGAAGCCTTCGGCTGTTTGGCATCTTTGGGTTTGGGTGTCACGTTCGAACCCAAACCCAAAGGCAAAGGCATAGATTCTGTCCCGATGCCTTTGCAACCTCGCTTGCTAACTCATATTACAATGAATATTCAACATTCAAGCGTTGGATACCCCACACCAACGGGAAGCGCTCGGCTGATTTGTTATTTGGGTATGCGCACCCAAATGACAAAAAACGCATCTTTGAAACTCGTTAGTTTCAAACTCGTTAGTTTCAAAGATGCGTGGCCGATGCCTTCGTGCTTATGTGTGTTAATCCATATGAAATATTCCATGGAATAAATGTGAATATCCCGCACAAACGGGAAGCGCTCGGCCGTTTTGTAAAATTAGGGTGCACCCAAAATACAAAACGCATCTTTGAAACTCGGAAGTTTCAAAGATGCTTGCCGGTCGCGTGCAGCGGTAAAAGGCAAGTCAAAGGGTTTAGGATATAGAAGAAGTACAGGGGCCTTTTTTTCAAGCAGAACACGCCGTGAGTGTCTATTACAACGGCGCCCACCATTATCACAAGCGAGACAAACCTTCTTAAAGCTTTTTGGAGGCAGCAGCGGAAGGTGGCACCAGCGCGGAACGAGAGCGTTTGACCTGTGTGCACATTATTTGAACAGGAGTCGTGAAAAGGACCACCGGTCATAGCCGGATGACATCAAGAAAACTTAATCTAAAATCAACATGAAAGAAGAGTTAATCTAAAATCAGCAAGAAATAATCTAAATCCAATATTTTTCCGCAACACCACCAGGTAAAGTGGCGCGACGTGGGGGGAGACGGCCGCAGAAGTACGAAGGACGTTGTAGAGGTCCGCGACCATGTCGGCGTCGCTGTACTGTGGGTGAATCTTCTTGTGCTTGTCGGCCAACGTGCGGAAGGCCGCAAGCTGCGGGGCGGGGTCGACGGTCTCGTCGAGAATGATCGCCCTGAGGCGGACCCAGAAGCGATGCGTGTCGGGATCCCCGATGCCCTCAACATGGAAACGAAGGCGCTGCAATGCGCAGCGGCCATCGCGGGGATGCACCTCCACGGACTCCTCATACACGGGGTGAGGGCAGTGGAGCGGAGGACCGTGGGGAGGACGGCATACACGAGCTCGTTGAGAACGATGTGGTAGTCCGTGTACTCGTTGTCCAGATTCAGAAGCTTGGCGACGTCATCACGGGAAACAGGCCCGAAAACATGGGCCATGTTGGCGAGCAAGACCGCGAAGTCCGACTCAGCTTCAGGTCCGTCAAGAGTAAGGCCAACGGAGCTCTTGAAGCCGTGGGTCCGAAGGAGCTTGGCCAACTCCTCGCCGTAGGAGAAGGCGTAGTCGAGCTTGTCCGCGAATTCCGTACGCTGGGAGGGCTTCACAGGCGTGGAGACCCAAACCGTGGGGTCAGCGTGAAATTCAGCAGAGGTGGCCGCCCGAGAGACTGGTGTCGGCTTGGCGGTCAATTGCGACATGCGCACAATCGAGTCCCCAGCGCGGAAAAAAGGTTATCGAGGAATAGAAAACTCCAAAATGGGGAATAGAAATTTCGATCTGTTTTGGGGGAATAGATTATATGTCACATGTAACCATGCTTAATTCAATCGAGCGCCAAAAAAATTTACAAGCAGTTTGACTAGCACACTCCCCAACACTTCACAGTCATGGAGGACCAGGAGGAGGAAAATTTGCAGTTCACTAGCCCCGGGAAGGATGGACGAGAAGTTTATGAGGATTCCGATCCCGAGAATGAAATTGATGAACTCCCTACGCGCAAGCGGACACGGACGCACGAGCGTAAAGAGTGGGTGGCCTTGCTAAGTGCTTCATCTTGGGATAGCTGTATCCAAAAGATTACAGCGGTGTGTTCTGAAGGCTTCTCCAAGGCGGACAAACCTCACATAGCTAGGAAAACGGGCAATATTACACACAAGTTTAAGTGCTCGTTGTACAAGTCCAGCGGTTGTCAAGCGTTTTTCAAAATCATGCAAACCTCGGACGACTGTTGTGACTTGTTCCAGAGTGGAGAACACGATCACGCGTGTTGCATGTTGAAACGTGCAAGCGCATCGAGAGGCGCGACAAAAAGGACGACCGCGATGAAGAAGAAGGCGCGGCTCCGAAGGTGGGTTGGAATCTTGGTTGGTGGTTCAACATGGGGAGAACTGCGCAGCAGTGGGGATTCGCCAAGAAGAAGGACGGGACGTCTGCGTTTAGCTTGAAGCATCCTTTTTTCAAGAACAGAGGCGTATATCTAGACGACCCTCTAGTTTCGAAGAGCAACCCATATTGGAAGAAGGAGATCTTTATGCTAGTTGGGGAACTATTGAAGTGTATTGATGCGAATTACCACGGCGTCCACGGGGATTGGTGTTTGTACGTATCGTGCATGATGAGCGACATGTGCGAGGTTGGTAGGCACACAGACAAGCACGACGTGTCGCACCAATACAACATATTCCTAGGGAGGTTTGAAAATGCCGTTTACGAGGTAGAGTCGCCGTACAACGACGAAGTGAAGTGTTTTTTTGACACGCATAAAGTGTTTAAATCGGACGCAAGGTGCAAGCATAGGATCAATTCTGCGGGCTTCATAGGAGTGCGCTATTGTGTAACCTTCTACAAAATGTACGATCGTACACAGAAGAAGGAAGATCCTATATTTTGGCCGCCTACCTATATCTAAAGAACTAGTATCCGTGGGGAGAAGTTGTCTTCAAAGTATTCCGGGCTCAAGCCCTCTCCACAGTCTACCCGACAAAACTTAGTTGAACTCACTCCTGTATCCGTATTAATAGAACACCATTCACACCGAAGAGCGGCAAACTTGTCATGCGCTAAGATCATAGTAGCGCAAGAGTTGCAAAGCTTGCAAAGTGTAGTACCTTTCTGCCGGATAGTAATTTGCGAGCCCGCACAACAATAGTGCGCACTGCGATGCTCACGGCATGCAAGCAAGCAAAACCAATACAAAGCTCGGGATAGGGACTGAGCGTTGAACGCACGCTTCGACATAAGCACGTTTAGGAACGGCTGCATAATGTCTTGCATTTGCCAGTTCGCGACGACGTTATTGTAATGAAATGGAGGAAACGAGCCCGTAAGCAAGTGTCGTTGGCAAGGTAGGTAGTTGAAGTTCCCTCGACTTGGAACAAGCTTGCCCCAAGGCATACCCTCCGTGTGTTCTATATACACATAATCGTTTTGAAAGTCCCAAATAGGGGTACGGTCCCTATCTTGACTTTCCCATACCTTTACCGACTCTGTATGCTTGAATCGAAAGCCACAATTCTCGACATAGGTATCAAGCCCTGTGCCGTTTAAGGCGGTTAAGTGGAAGAAAGGGTGTTCCTTTGTGCGGTGAACACGCGTGGCATGTCTAGTACAACGACGCCCGCCATTATCGCAAGAAAGGCACACCCTAGTGTACTTTTTCGGAGGCTTCCTCATGTTTGCAAAACGAAAGTGAACAGATGGGTGGGGGGAAAATTTTAACGCTTTATTAAAAATTTAAACGCAAAATTTTAGACGCATATGCATGTGTCACAAACCTATTCCCCAAAAACAGATTGACATTTCTATTCCCCATTTTGGAGTTTTCTATTCCCGAATCATTATGCTACCCCCCAGCGCCGCCACGGTCGGGGCTGGCCGATGAAGTAGGGCTGGCGGAGGAATGCCCTCCAGGTGAACCCCTCGCAGCACGAAGGCGGCTGCCGAGGGAGATGTGGTCCGCGCTCATCTTTGGAAGAACGTAGCGTGGAATGACGTCGGGTTGGGAGTGCGAATGCTGCACGAAATCCGGGAGCTGGTTCCGCTCGAGGAAATGGACCGGTGCCGTAAAAAACACGCGGTTCGTGGTGAAGAAGCTGGCAATGCGCTCAGCCAGATGCAAGCAGCTCCTTGTTTCGCTGCAAGCGGCCGCTGGTTCCGCGGGATCTCAGAGCGGTGAAAATCGAAACACCCACTAAGTGGTGAACCGATAACCTGACAGGAACAGTGAAATATATATACATATATAATTGACGGAGTCGGGTATGTATATATATCACGGAAACCTAGAGCAAAGCTGTCAAGCAGGTGTCTCGGGTTTCACAGTGCGAAGATGATTGAATAATATACGGGAAGTGTTTTATTCCCTGAACTGAACAGGACCGTGCCAGGCAAGACGGCACCGCGGGTCGAGGGGTGACACAGGCGGACAGGACTGCCACCCCCTTACAATGGGGGGGCTAAAGTCACTGTTCCCATGACCTATCTTATCGGGCGACCATGTCTACGAGCGGGATCACATCGAGGAGATATTTTCATCATCATGCCTTGCTGGCCTTCGCGTGCAGCTTGTTCACAACACGGCAGGAGGGATGTTAGATGAAAATGCACCCACGAGACGACTTATTGAGACATTTGAGGACAACGATGGATGTCATGCCGAGCACGCACACATATATACTACGTTGGATCATACCGCAGAGCATCGATATGTCATCTGGTGGTTTATTTGGTGACTGAGGAGCTACAACATCTCTTGGCAGTAATTTGAGTGTTTGTCCCACCATGTGCACGCGTTTGCGACAAAGGGCACTGGCATAGGAGCACGATGTTTTTTTTTTTTTATAATGTGAATAAGCTATATTGCTGTAAGCTTACGACCATTACTTTGACGTCAACAGCCTTAGATGCTGATTGTTGAATTTCAAGAGTTGAAGGATTCGTTGAATCATCCTTGGTAACATGTGTTTTGATTGATGAATTGTTAATCCATGGTTTTCTCCAAATCTAGAGAAGCGGGTGAGACACTTGAGACACCGTGCCAGTGTCCGAAAGAAAGCATCCGAGCCAAGGATTGCCAGTTGTGCCATTCGGGCACCGAATTCCATAACAGTAAAGCCGAGTGAGTGAGATCCGCCGCTCTAGCTATTTGCCCGTCATTCCTTTGAGGTTCATGACAAGAGACAATTCATCAAAGTCATACACCAATGCATAAGTCACATGTATGGTTGCACAGTTTGTATCCGAATGCAACCCCATTGAGGTTAAGCATCTAGACAGCAACTCTGGCCAACAAACAACCTTCCTGTCTTCGGATATCTTGAACATTCTCATTTCTAGCTCCATTGTAATCAAGGAAGCATCATGCCTGTGCCTCGCCGGAACGCTGATGCTCAAAGCCGCACACTTGAAGCGAGCCTTACGAGACAATGACCTTTGGCCTGTGGGGCGTCAACCCCTTATCAAATCCTAAACACTTGTTAACACCTGGATAAATTTAACATGATGCAACTTAAGTGGGATTATAAGTTCCACATAATCATATCGTCTACGTATGCTGAAGGCATAACTGCCGCATATGGTCACGATAGGTCGTAGCTTCTATAACATTGTGGCTTCTGAGTCAAAAGCTGATAGCCGATGACTTTGGCCAATGATTGCCGACCGAATAATAATCAGGGCTGCATCCCAAGAACTGCAGGGCTGCATCCCAAAAACTGTAGGGCTGCATCCCAAGAATTGCAGGGTTACATCCCTAACATTTTTACCCTGCATCAAATTGATATGACAGGAGCGGGAATTGATCCTTCCTTGCCGAGGTGTAGTGAGCCTTGTACAAATCATACCCTTGCACAGATACGCATACATGCGGGTACCATATCTGTGGATAAATAAAAACTGCTATGCTACCTTTGCCAGACCGTGGTTTGTCATTCGGATCTTATGGCCAGTAATCCGCAGCTACCGGATACCGAGGTGGACGGAGTTGTGATCCTGAGTTATGATTGACACACATAACTAAAACGAATTTCACATTAGTACGTTGTCGAATCCACTCTATGAAGTGTTCGTCAGAGCGCGCGTACCGGACCGAAAAATAAAAGGAGCACTGGGGCAGATCGGATGAGGGATTTAAAGTGGACTCATAGAGACCCTCCAATATCTCGTTAAGCAGGGCCCACTCCGTTTGCATTAAACCAAGCCCCAAAATCGGGCTCTCCATAGTATTTCTGTGAACTTCGGGGGAGTAAGCTCTCTGAAGGGAGGAAGAGGTGGATGCATTATATAAAGCCGTAAAAACATATTCGTTTTTAATTCGTCACTCTGAAATACGATACGAACGGCAGCGCAATATCTATCCGTAACGTAAACCTCGGAAGATACCTTGAAACGTCACTCTGAAATACGATACGCAATTCATGGGGGCTACATCCTAAGAACTGTAAACCTTGAAACGTCACTCTGAAATACGATACGCAATTCATGGATACCTTGAAACGTCACTCTGAAATACGATACGCAATTCATGGGGGCTACATCCTAAGAACTGCAAGGCTAAATGCCTAAGGTAAGGGTTTAAAGTGGACTCAATTCCCCCCAATATCCTAAAAACACCTTGAGGGACGCCTCATCGGTGTAAGAAGACTGGTGCCAACTCAACAACAAAGACATCAAAGACATATACAAAGGTGCAGTAGTCTCTCAAATATAAGAATATCCTATTATAAGAAACTCGGGGCGGAACTTTTTGAAATGTGTTATGTACTTGTATATGGGGATGATGTGCTTTGATATGGAAATCGTATTAAGAATATATGGGCCGACCTTGATTCTCCGACATTCTTATATCCGAGAGACTACTGTATGCACCCTATATTGTGAGGCGGTCACAACTCTTGTAAGAGGGGAGATCTGTCAGGGATATGACCGATGACGTATGTGTCATACCTGTCATACCTGTCATACATGTCATACCATGACATGTCATGTCATGTCATGTCATATGTTATAATGACATACCGTCGCGCGAAGTATCGTCAGTACGGTCGACTATGACATGTACAATCATAGTATTTGTCATCCACTCACCATGAGTGACATCTGTCATCGAGAGGCTGAGTACAACATCTCGATGATGAAGCAAGCGGACAAGTTCTTGAAGAACAAACGCGTCTTCGCTTCAAGCATGAATTGGACACCATGCGGGTCAGCGGGTGTATCAACAAGCTAATTCGACCAGCCGATACTATTAGTTCACCCAATGTTCTCGGGTTCACAACCCGATAGTGGTAACGCTTATGAAGCGTGAGGACATTGAGGTATATGAGGAGCATTATGCTCAAGCAGATGATTCCGGACACCAGAGACTGTACTCATACCCACTAAATACTTGTTGCGCGCGGCGGGTTGCTACAGTTCAATAGCAACCCGCCGCAAAGTCTGAAAGGTTGAAGATCAACCTTGACATGACCCCCCCCAAATACGTTTAAACGTAAGTTTAATCGTGGGGCGGGGGTTGACGTTTTGGCCAACCTAGGCTCGGCTAACAACGTTAACTAATAACAATTAACTAACAATTAATTAACACGATTCCCCCCTTCGGCCTCGCTCGCGCTAGGTGATCTTTTTTACGCCTCGCGCTCGGCGCGGGCTCAAAAATTCAGCGCCACGCCAGCGCCGCGGCGACCACGAAGGGTCGACCACAGAAGGAAGCTAAAAATGGGCTTTTCACGATTTCACTTTTCAGACGAATATTACGCATTTTGATTATTAGTCATTTATTATTTATTAGTCAAAAGTTTTTATTTTAGTCGCTAGGCTAAATAATTGTTCCAATTGATAGTGCAATTAGCAATAGCCACGTATGGCTCTCGTGGCTCCGTGTCACTTGACTATCGTGTATCAGTATGGACTATCTATCATTTATAGTTCGTTAAGAAACAGAAAGCAGTTGAGCAGTGTCACAGTATGAGTATCATAGTTGGAAGTTGTAGTTGCTACTCAAATCTGTAATCTTATTTGTCAATGATTATAATACGAATAGAGTCTGCAGTCTCGATTAAACCATTGCCAACTCTCAAGGAACCCTAACTTTGTTGAAGATTGTCGTCGAATTATTTGGTTCAGCACTTGCTGTTTGAGAATTATTGATGTGCATAATACTGTTTACGCCAGAAACAGGAGCAACGCCGCCGAGAACTGAATACGAAGTCCGAAAACAGACCGTACGATAATTTTCCTGAATTCACCGGCGATGCTTGGTTGTGAAATCGAGCATTTCCAAAGAATACTGTTCAGTGTTAACAACATTCCATAGGAAGTTACAATTTTCGGTCTCGCCTGTTCGAATTTGAAATCCGATTTGCGTTGAGAGTTGTGAACGCAGTGCCCCTGAACAGCTATGCACCAGTGTTTGCGTCATCACCGCTGGGTCATGCGGATAACAACATTTGTGTTATAAGCTAAAGAAGGACTCACCGGATAGAGAAGTTTCCACTGCTAAAACAAGTTCATGGGCTGCATTTGCTCGAAAGGTACAGTGGTTGCCCAGGTGAGACGTCCTTGGGGACGGCCCCTCGTGCATTGCACTTTACCAAAATAGTTTGCGCGATTTCCTTTGGTGGAGGTCCAACGAAATGTGCAGTGGCTAGCCTGCTTGTATATCTTAAAGTGAGATACTGAAATTATGTTGAGTTTTCTTCGAGGTTATTCCAGCAGGAGCCCGAAAAGCAGCCACTGCTCATCGACAATGCGTCTGCACCACCCAGCTCGGAAGATAATGCTGCTGCTGCGAAAGAAGAGCAAACTGCGGAACACAAAGCCGACGGGAATACGGAGACAGAGCACTTTCATTCCGAAGTCTCTCAAAATCTTGACCCCAACGAACCTCCTTCACGGAATGTGGTATCGTGCTCACACCTTACCGCACTTCCGCTGCCCCAGCCCTTTCTGTACTATTTCCCGGTAACGTATGAATGTGGTATCGTGCTCACACCTTGCTGCACTTCCGCTGCCCCAGCCCTTTCTTTACTATTTCCCGGTAAGGTATAAACGTGGTCCCCGCTTCCCCTTCAGGATGCCCCGTCAGTTTTCTTCGGGCTTACTCACCTCAGTGTCTCTACGAATCAAACGTTTTCATATTCCGTCCCAAAGCGAACCTCGACCATTCGCTTTGTGATTGGTATTCGTCACTCTTCACTTTTCACTTCGCCCATCATGGGCTATTAATCAGCTGTATATAGTCGGGCTATTAAATCTTTGCAAGGTGGCCTTACCCTTTTCGGCTCGCGACAGAGCATGATTCAGAACACATCAGCTCCAGTGACCGACCTTTGTTGTGACAAGGAAATGTGCTGCTTGCTCGCAGTCAAAGCAGAGCCAGAATGCGAACAGGTCATGGAAGGAGGAGGAAAAAATTGAAGATAATCCTATATCCGTTGCCCCTGTCGCCCCTGACGTGGCTTCAAAGCAGCCTCCTCGCGAGAACGTGCCCGGATCGGCGCAGAGTCACGCGAGCGATCTCTTCACGGACGTCGCGTTGACGCACGAAGAGGCCGGCATCCTTGACGGGTATCTTGCTTCGAATCTTCGATTGTTCTCCCGCCATGCAATGCGCGCGCCACTGCGTGCTTCTCCTGCAAGGCATGACTCCGCCTCTCGGGGCGCACAAGCTGACCTATTCTGACGGATTGCGACATACTATGACCTGCGCCTTCTGCGTGGCATCGCCCGGCTTCTGACAGGAAGAAAGTTGGCGGGCTCAGAGTTGAAGATGAGGAGTCAGCCGCGCCCCCCAGGTAACCGCCGCGCGAGTTTGCAAGCTTCCCTCCCCCCGCCGCGCCCCTCTCCCTCCCACCAGGGCCTCAGCGCCGGCTCTGGGCCCCGAGCCAGCGCAGCCACAGCTCAGTGGTAAATATTGTTCACTGAAATACTGTTCAGCCTTGGACGCGGCGTGGGCACTTGACACGTGTGCCGTGACAGGTGGGAACGCGAGCCTATGACCGGTGCTGACCCCAGGTCTGCATGGGGGTGAGGGCTCCCAGACACGCGTCAGGCAACTACAACGCCACGAAGGATCTGGAAGACCAAATCCTGGGTGAAGCTGATAAGGAGAACGCGCAGCTTGCGCCGGTTAGAGAGGTGTCGGCTTCTGTGGAGCAGTCGGCGGAGAGCGAGGGCGCGGTACAGGCACACTCCCCAAAGGCTTCAGAGCTCTGGGACGGCTTGATCAAAGACTGTCTCATCGTCCTGTCGGGTTTCATCTTCCGACCACACTTCGCGAAAGTGTAACTATTTGTAGAAGCTATTTGTAGAGCTGAGATTTTAACCGCCGGCTGGTTTGCGCCAGGCGGGGCTCGAGGCCAGCAGCAAGCTGATGGGCACCAACACTGCTTGGCGGGAGATCGCAAAAGATGTCCAGGAGAATGGCGGTGCGTTCGGGGCGCGTGTCTGAATGCAGTGGGATCGGATTGTCAATCTGTAGAATTCCAGTCGAACAACGTCTGTGAGAATTGGTGCCAAACATCCCCACAGTCTCAGTCTCAGTTTCCACACAAGAACTGCTGCTCGCCTTGTGTTGCGTATGGCACCGTATATCGCACTTCTCTAGTCCGTAATCGGCTGTACGAAAGTGCTGTATATCCTGCTTATTTGCAAACACCTGGCCCGAGATGCCTGACTAAAGATGCTCCTACCGGCGGAGTACAGAGGCGGATAGGTGCCTTGACCTGGGATCATCTGTGCAACTCTGGAAAGTACGTGATTGCACCTGTATCCGCCGCTGCCTGCAGCCCAACCGGAAAGTACAGGACTGCGCCTGTATCCGCCGCTGCCTGCAACCCAACTGGTTCCTGGGCTGCGCCTGTATCCGCCGCTGCCAGCAACCCAACTGGTTCCTGGACTGCGGCTTGGTTCAACTTGGATGAAAAGCACGTTGTTCTGAATCGGAGGGTCCGAAGGGGCTGCACAAACTATTCGTCAGCTTGTCAAGCTTTCTTGACAGGCACAACGCTCTATGCGTGATCATCGTGTGTCGCCTTATTCACGGTGCAAGCATCTAAGGCGACGCGTGTGGCGTGCAGAGGGGGAAGACCGCCTGGAGCCTCTGCCCCAAAGGGAGCGCTCGCAGCAAGTGAGTGGCCTTGCTCAGCGCACCTTCTCATAGTTCTGCCTGTCCAGATGAACCCAGGCATCAAGTAATATTTCACTGCTCGCGTGTACGAGACAGTGCCTTGCGGGGGGGCCATCAAGGTTGGGCCTTGTTCCCTGTCGCAAGGAGCTTGCTTCGAGCGGAGGTAGTGGTTGCTGGGACGTGTTGCTCGGCCCACCGCAAGTCGATCCACAGCTGAGCAGAGCTTGTCCTATCGTGGGTTGAGGACACCTTGAGGGTCAGAGCCATGCATCGGTACAGGTCAGCCGAACTTTGTGAACTTTTGAGCTCCATGCCCCCCATGTGGACTCCCCGCCCCCTCCCTTGCCTCCCGAAAATCCTCAACCACAGGCCATGTTGACGGCAGGGGGGGGTCTCCCCGGGGCAGAGGCGAGACCCACTGGCCACCCTGGAAGCCAATGCGCTGAAGGGCGGTTCATACTCCTCCCAGTTTCGAGAACTCGCGGTGCTCGGTCAGGTCGCGTCCCCAAACCACCCGATTTCAGCCAGCACCTTCTGAAGCATCCCTCACCGAGCGACTTCCCGGCGATATGAAGTTCTCTTTATTACGCCTTTGAATATGGTGCAACCAAATATTATTGCAGACACGTCTTCCGCTGTCATACGTCTTCCGCTGTCATCCAGGCGGCAGGTGAAACATCGCTCTTCTTTGAGCTTGTTGACTGGCCTGCCTGGAGGAACCCCTCGAAAGGTCTCGGGAGGCCAGCAACTTCTGTCAGCGTGTGCAATCTCCGAATGTGATGTAGCTTTACTGGTATGCTGGTGGCGCTTGCTGTTTTATTGGCACCTTCACAGTGCTCAAATCCAACCGTGATGGGGCGGCAAGAGATGTACGTCGGTGCCCTGCTGTACGGTGTCTGCCTCGGGTGCTGACTGACGCATGCTTCCTGCTGCGGGTTGTGTGCCAAGCCCAGGGCTCCTACGGCAAAGCCATTAAAGCGCTGTGGGTTTCAGAGAATGAGATTGTAGTTGTGAAGCAAATCCAGGTTCTTGTTCCCATCGGACACATGCATTATTGCCCCACGCGCCACGTCCCCGCTCTGCGTAGCCACTTCGCTCCACGGCTCGCAGCCAATCATGCGCGTTTGAGATCATCTGCGCACTCAGGGTTCGGGCTTGGGCAGCTCGGGAGAGAAACTGATGGCGCTTGCGGGACGCGCTGCACTGGCGCAACGCGTGTTACTGTGGTATAATGTGCGTTTGGGGCTCCTACTCGTTGATGTCAGTGATGCCGTGCCATGGCTGGCGTCCCCCCTGATTCCTTGATCCTTGGCACGATCAGGTCAGGCAACTGGATGACGAGGAGAGGATGGAGGCACGGACCGAGGTTGACGTGCTGGCCAAGCTATCACACCCCAACATCACCCAGTTCTACTTTAGCTTTGTCGAGACGGATGTCCTCTACATAGTGATGGAGTATGCCGAGGCGAGTGCGATCACCATTCGGCCCATCCTAGGACAGGCGTGTTTGACTTTTCTGCTCTGACTCTGACAGATCTCGAGGCTGCGGTGCCGTGCTGGTATTGCTCAGGGGGGAGATCTGTATCAGTTCATCGGGGATCAGAACAAGTTAACTAAGAATCACATCACGGAGGAGAAGATCATGTTTCTCTTCGTTCAGATCTGCCTCGCCTTGCATCACGTGCATTCGCAAGGGATCTTGCACCGGTTCCTCCCACCGCCCTGAAACCTCCGATTTGTAGGGAACCTGCGCCGTCCTCAACGACGCAACTGGAGGTAGCCTTGGCCTGCGGGCACATGCAGCATGCAGACATGCTGATGACCCAGACGATCCTGGCCTCGGCCAGCTCTGCCCACAGCGGTCACCTGCACTCCTCTTTCTCCATGAATGGTGTACAGGGTCTCGAAATGTGCGGTTCAGAATTGATGATGGTGCACAGGGTCTCGAAATGTGCGGTTCAGAATTGATGACGGTGCACAGGGTCTCGAAATGTGCGGTTCAGAATTGATGGTGGCGCACAGGGTCTCGAATTGTGCGGTTCAGAATTGATGACGGTGCACAGGGTCTCGAAATGTGCGGTTCAGAATTGATGACGCGCACAGGGTCTCGAAATGTGCGGTTCAGAATTGATGACGGTGCACAGGGTCTCGAAATGTGCGGTTCAGAATTGATGGCAGTGCACAGGGTCTCGAAATGTGCGGTTCAGAATTGATGACGGTGCACAGGGTCTCGAAATGTGCGGTTCAGAATTGATGATGGTGCACAGGGTCTCGAAATGTGCGGTTCAGAATTGATGACGGTGCACAGGGTCTCGAAATGTGCGGTTCAGAATTGATGACGGTGCACAGGGTCTCGAAATGCGGTTCAGAATTGATGACGGTGCACAGGGTCTAAATGTGCGGTGCATAATTGATGACGGTGCACAGGGTCTCGAAATGTGCGGTTCAGAATTGATGACAGTGCACAGGGTATCGAAATGTGCGGTTCAGAATTAATGACGGGTGTAATAACCCGTGATCACCAGAGACGTAAGAAGGAATGCAGACAATTCTCGCGATGCGTGTGGCATTCTGCGGAGGGTTCTGACACTGTGTTTGGCTCCACGTGCAGAGATCTAAAGACCCAGAACATCTTCGTCGGCAAGGACGACATCATTAAGGTGCAGTCTATCGCCTTGCACACGACGCCTCCTTCACACGGTGTCCTCTGCACTGGCAGGGCCGCTGCCCCGCCTCTCTCGGAGACGCTTTGGCCGCCTGAATGCCCTGGTGTCGAGGATCCTGAAAGGCCTGCATGATGGATAGGATGGCGTGGCATGGGTGCGCTTCAGTTCGGGCTTGTTGCATTGCTATTGGCCCATCCTTTCGCAAATCCAGTAGCAGCGAGCGTCACAAAAAGCAAGCTCACATTTCATCGGTTAAGCCTGCTACCAGTTCGTGCGCTCAAATTGCGCAGCACCTGTCCATCATTTTGCATCAAGCACGATGATTCACAACTCGCTGGCTCTGAGGTTATGGACTCTCAGTTCCAAGGTGATCGCGTGATACGGGTATCGTCTGACCTTTTGATTCGTTGACTGTTTCATCAGATGATCTGTGTCGTTGCCTGCCGTCTGAATGTGATGTACAAGCTCTCTCCCGGTTATGTACTGTAAAGCAGCCCTGTACGCGGGATTTGTTAGGGTTTTATCAGCCCTGTACGCGGGATTTGTTAGGGTTTTATCAGCCCTGTACGCGGGATTTATTAGGGTTTTATCAGCCCTATACGCGGGATTTGTTAGTGTTTTATCTGGCCTGTGTGTGGGATTTCTTAGGGTTGAATCAGGCCTGTGTGTGTGGGATTTCTTAGGCATTTACCAGGCCTGTGTGTGGGATTTCTTAGGGTTGTATCAGCCCCGTGTGTGGGATTTCTTAGGGTTGTATCAGCCCTGTGTGTGGGAGTGCTGAGGGTTGTATGCAACATAAATCAGCTCTGTCCGTGAGATTTTTTGGGGTTTTATGCACCGTATATCAGCCCTGTAGGTGAAATTTTCTGAAGGTGTAATGCGCTGTAAATCAGCCCTACACTTGGGATTTCTTAGCGCCTTACTCAGTTTTTGAGGCACTGCAGCCATTTTGTGGTACTAAAGTCACTTTCCATAGGTTGATTTTGCTCAGCAGAGTGTCCAGATTACAGCAATTGTCCACGTGGTGATTAGGATGCCGGGGGGCATGCTTCAACCTGGACAGTTTTTAATGGCCCGTGTGAAGAGTTTGATGACACAGGGTGGGCGCACCTCATTCAGCGTATGCATTTGGAGGTTGAGTGGGGTGCGCATTGCTTTAGAGGTTGAGTGGGGTGAACATTGCTGTGGAGGTTGAGTGGGGTGCACATTGCTTTGGAGATTGAATTGGGTGCACATCGCTTTGGAGATTGTCCATGTAATGAGTGGGAGGACTAGCGCGTGCGGAGTTGAGACCGTTGATTGATTGATCACCCGTATGATGAGAGGGAGGACATAGCGCGTGCGGAGTTTAGGCCGTTGATTGATTGATCACCCGGATGACGAGTGGGAGGACATAGCGCGTGCGGAGTTGGGCCGTTGATTGATTGACCACCTGGATGATGAGTGGGATGACATAGTGCGTGCGGAGTTTAGGCCGTTGATTGATTGCTCATCTGTATGGAAGTGGGAGGACACAGCACGTGCGGAGTTTAGGCCGTTGATTCATTGATCACCCGGATGAAGATTGGGACAATGTGGGTGTGGTTTAGCTCGGTGATTTTGGCATCGCCCGTGTCATGAACGACGCCTCCTTCGCCAACACCATGGTGGGGACTCCGTTTTTTCTCAGCCCTGAGATCTGCGAAGGCAAGCGCTACAACCACAAGAGCGATATCTGGGCGCTTGGGTGCGTGCTCTACGAGATGGTGACTCTGAAGCATGCGTTCGACGGCACCAGCCTTCCTGCCGTGGTGATGAAGATTGTGCGAGGGAACTACCCGGCTCTACCCACATCTTACTCCACAGGCTTAAGGGGGCTTGTTGCGGATCTGCTGGAGCGCTGGCCGTCGCATCGCCCGGATATCACGCAGATCCTCCAGGTGCACGCTCCCCGCACTGCCAGCTCATCGTCTGCAGCTGGTTTCGGGGATGGTGTGATAGCACACTCCGTCGGGTGAGACTGCGTTGGTGTCGAGGTCTCGACCATGTGATGCGTCATGCGCGTCCTGGACCATGTGATGCGTTATGCGTGTCCTGGACCAGGTGATGCGTCATGCGCGTCCTGGACCATGTGATGCGTCATGCGTGTCCTGGACCATGTGATGCGTCATGCGTGTCCTGGACCATGTGATGCGTCATGCGTGTCCTGGACCAGGTGATGCGTCATGCGTGTCCTGGACCAGGAGATGCATCATGCGCGTCCTCGACCATGCATGATCATGCGTTGTCCTGGACCAGGTGATTCATCATGCATGTCCTGGACCATGTGATGCGTCCTGCGTGTCCTGGACCATGTGATGATCATGCGTGTCCTGGACCAGGTGATGCGTCGTGCGCGTCCTTGACCTTGTGACATGCGAGTGACACGAGGCAATTAACGATTTGGGGATGTGTGGAGTTCAATTCAGAGCCATTACGTTCAGCCGTTTGTGCAGAAGTACTGCCAGCACATCAAATTACAAGTTGGCGGCGCTAGCATGGCCCGGCGCGCGTTCAAGGTTCGGCTCACCGCTCAGACTCATCATCGGATGTGCATGATCCTTCCAATATCTGTACTCTGTGAGCATCAGTAGTTGGTTTGTCAACAAGTATTGGGTGTCAGAGGCCTATTTGTAGTGACCCAATCAGCGGCGGGCTGTTTGTGAGTTACTGTCTCAGAGTCCTCTTTGTAGGAAAGTGAATACGCCTCTGCGCTCTCCCTCTCCCTGTCTGTCTGTCTGTCTGTCTGTCTGTCTGTCTGTCTGTCTGTCTCTCTCTCTCTCTCTTCCTCTCTGTCTCTGTCTGTCTTCCCTGTCTGGTTTCTCGTCTCTCTGTCTGTCTTTTCTCTCTGTCTCTGTCTCTGTCTCTCTGTCTCCAGTCTGTCCCTCTGTCTGTCTCTCTATCTCTCTCTGTCTTTGTCTTTGTCTCTCTCTATGTCTCTTCTGTCTTCCTCTTCTCTCTCTTGTCTCTGTCTCTCTCCCTCTCTCTGCCTATGTCTCTCTCTCTCTCTCTCTGTGTCTTTGTCTCTCCCCTCTCTGTCTCTTTCTCTCTGTCTCTCTCTCTCTGTCTCTTTCTCTCTCTCTCTCTCTGCCTCTCTTTTCTCTCTGTCTCTCTTTCTCTTGCTCCCTCTTCTCTCTCTCTCTCTCTGTCTCTTTCTCTCTATGCCTCTCTCTCTCTCTGTCTCTCTCTATGACTATGTCTCTGTCTCTGTCTCTGTCTCCCTCTCTCTGTCTCTGTCTCTGTCTCTCACGGAGCGCATCACGAGCGCATTTCAGAAGAAGGTTGTGCCACTCGGAAGTACCCTATCTGGTATGCATCCTGCCTCTGACCTCGTGATCGCGCGTGGTCATCGGAGATGCCTCTGACCTCGTGATCGCGTGGGGTCATCGGAGATGCCTCTGACCTCGTGATCGCGCGTGGTCATCGGAGATGCCTCTGACCTCGTGATCGCGCGTGGTCGTCGGAGATGCCTCTGACCTCGTGATCGCGCGTGGTCGTCGGAGATGCCTCTGACCTCGTGATCGCGCGTGGCCATCGGAGATGCCTCTGACCTCGTGATCGCGCGTGGTCATCGGAGATGCCACCCGTTGATTGGCTTTCAATGATTTACTATGCGACTCTTCTGCCAGCGGTGGCGGCGGCGGTGCGGATGACCTGGCGAGCTCACACTGTGCCAGGGAAGTGGAGTTGAGAACATGGTGCTAGCCGGCGAAGATGGCCTGGATCTCAGCTTGAGCGGGACTTCCTCAAGCACTAGATCCAAGACGGGGAAGAAAAGAAAGCCGCGAAGCCCAAAGGGGAAGGGACGATCTCCCAAAAAGCCGCCATCAGATCCTAAGGTGACCCCCTCGCGTGGGAAGGTGGGAGTATTTATTTACCACATTCATTTCGGCCCTCGTTATTCAGTTTCACGCGGCCTTTGTCAACCAAGAACCAAATTCCCTCACATGCCCACCCATAATTATGTGGGTACGTGGTGCGAAAGGAATCGGTCCAAGGATAACGCACCCATGGTTTTCCTGGCAGTATGCCTCCATTGTTACCTCTTGCGGAGTTACGCAACCACCCGAATCCTTCGTCTACGAGATGGTGTCCACATTTGATTTGCAGGCGGGGACCGGTGCCTGCAACGATATCGTTGACGCCTTGAGCTCAGCTGAGTCACATGCCGCTGCGCTGCGCTGCCTTGATCTGAGGACAGCGAGTGCTGAGTCACATGCCGCTGCGCTGCGCTGCCTTGATCTGAGGACAGCGAGTGCTGAGTCACATGCCGCT
>LGRX02034054.1:63396-77516 GCA_001247695.2 Cymbomonas tetramitiformis
TTCCTGGCATTCAGAAAAGCAAGTTTGAGAACGATGAAGACCTATCCAATCTTAGATTTCGTGTTTTTGCTGTATGCGAAAGCAAAACACGAAGCTTATCACGTACCAAGGATAAGCAGCCAGTGGTCTCAGTCACTTTTAGGGATGCCCCTGGCGACGTACTCATGGCCACTGGGTGGAAGCTCATGGCTGGGGCAACCCTACAGGACATAGCTCCTCTACTGGAACATGTGGAGGTGGGCAAGTTGTACGACATCTACATGTCCTCTGAAACCTTTTACAACTTGAGCTTGGCTTCGCAGCATGAGCTGTCCAGAAACATCGCGGACATTTCTGGCGCTGTCCAGACTTTGGAGGCCATTGTGGAGGTCACCAAGGACCTGCCCCATTCTTTTATCAAAGAATGGGGGCTACCTTCGACCTGGTTCAACAATCGCCAGGTTCTCACTATCGACAGCGATAGTGAGGACGAAGATTACGTGACCCCTCCTCCCCCACCACCAAAAAGGCGCAAGGGCAAGGGCAATGCCAAGTCCGCCTTGCCTTTTCCTGATGGCGCAGGTAAATTTTAGTTGTCTATTTGTCTGTTGGCTTCAATGTGGCTTTGAACTGAATATTTCTGTTGTATATTTACTAAAAATGTTTCGTTGTTGTGCTTGATTGTGCAGGTGCTTCGTGCGTTGGCGCAAGCGAGGCACCTACTGTGTTGCAACCATGTATCTTACCATGGTTGCACCACCTGTTGGCGATGCAGTACCCCCTGCACTGCAAGTGACACGGGATGTTACTACCCGTGCAAGTGACAACGCACTCATGAACTTGTCTGCAGAGCTTTCGGAATCCAATCTTAGCCCCGCAGTTTTCTCTGTGGCGCGCTCGTATGCGCTGTGAGCGAAGTACCTGCGAAAGTGGTATCGTCTGATGCGGTATTGGCAAGGCTGAGACGCATCAGAGTACACTGACGCTGCGTGCCTTGTTTGGGGACCCGATTGTGCGCCAGGGGTCAAGCAGGAGGCAAGGACGCCCCTGGACTCAGCGCATGGGTCAAGAGCGGGTCTCAGCCTCAGCCCTACCAAGTCCCGCCCGACGACTTCTGCATCGATTGCGTCGGTATCTACAATGGACGCAGGCACCATGAAAGATGATGGCGGAGCTACTGACAACATGCCCAGCAAGATTGAGACCGAGAATCCAGGTGGGGCACGCGGGTCTCTCCACAGGGTTTCATGGAGTTCACTGCCCCCAATCGAGGCGGGCGGCATAGGTCCTCCGATCTCACGGCGTGCGCTTCCCATACCCACAACCCACATTGACAATGGGTGAGTATCTCTCTAACGAGGGCCCTGGGCATTTCTCAGACACTTCGATGGATGAAAAGGCAGAAGCCGAAGAAGAAGAGCAAGGGCAGGATGCGGTGGACGCTGAGGAGGATGAGGAGGACGACGAGGACGATGAAGGCGAAACTGACGACGAAGGCGAGACGGAGGACGAGGATACCCAGGTGACATCCACGGAGCCGGGCGGAGCTGCAAATGTCGAGTCGCGACGAAAATTTGAAGTGAGAGGCAAAGCTTTCTGCGAGGAGCGTCGATGAACCGCACTTTCTTAAGGAAGGGCTGATCCGTGCCATCTGTGAGCTCTTGAGTGAGCAATCAAGTGTGCTGTCCCTCTATGTGCGGTTACTTCCGTTGCAGTGTCATCTGCTCACCGATTCGCTCGCTATCCGGTGGGATCACGCGCGCCGCCCATTCGCATTGCCGTGTCGACATCAGTACCTCGCATCGTGATTTGGCAGTGGATGTGCTCGTGGGCTCCACAACCTACAAAGCTGTGACGATTTGAAGAGATTGAGATGGAAGCTGTGAAGATGTGAAGAGATTGAGATGGAGGTTTGTGGGCACATGCAACTTGTAGAACGCCTGGGGGACGGAGTACCAGGCGCATGATGACATGATGCAGATCTTGTCGCAGGTTTGTTCCCGGCGGTGACATAGTAACATGCACCATTGAAGCTATAGGCCAAATGACTGGCCCGCTGCCGCCTCCCAGTGATGCCTCGCAGCTGATGCCCCCTGCTGCCCTCACAGTTGATGCCCCCTGCCGCCTCACAGTTGATGCCTCGCAGTTGATGCCCCCTGATGCCTCGCAGTTGCCGCCTCGCAGGTGAATTCCATTGGAGATCAAACACCGCCAGCGCCTTCGACGTCGAGCGCCCCTGAGGCCGAAGCGGAGCCCAGGAGCCCGGATGCCGACTCCAACACCATCCGCCCTCCATCCTTGCATCACGGCACCAACCCTTCCATGTTTGCCAGTATCGGGGCCATTGGTGCGGAACAGTTGCCTGCTCTCGCCCTCCTGCAGATTTACTCTCGGGGCCAAGCTGCCCGCGTTTGAGGGTATCACCCGCAACATGATGTGTGTGTATGCTTATCCTGGGTTGTGGCATCTCGCTGTTAACGGGGACGGCCACTTGGGTGCTTTGGATGATGGGATTGTGGCTGTCCCTGTGGTACCCTTCTGACGGGTACTGCTTCTTTGAGGGCGTTGGGGATTCGTCTACGGTTGGCTCTATTTATGTCCAGTGCCTTGGGGCTTTTTCACCTGCCGGGGGATTGGTGGTTGACAGCCACGTTATGGGGTGTTGGCATCTCGTTGTTAACGGGGACGGCCACTTGGGTGCTTTGGATGATGGGATGTGGCTGTCCCTGTGGTACCCTTCTGACGGGTACTGCCTCTTTGAGGGCGTCGGGGATTCGTCTGCGGCTGGCTCTATTTATGTCCAGTGCCTTGGGGCTTTTGCACCTGCCGGGGGACTGGTGATCGACACCCACTTTATGGGGTGCTGGCATCTCGTTGTTAACGGGGACGGCCACTGGAATGATTTGGATGATGGGATTGTGGCTGTCCCTGTGGTACCCTTCTGACGGGTACTGCCTCTTTGAGGGCGTCGGGGATTCGTCTACGGCTCGCTTTTTGGGAGTGTCTTGGATTCGTCTGACGCTAGCTCCCTCTCCGTGTACAGTGCTCATGGTTATTACACATGCCGGGGGACTTGTGTTCTTTGACCTTGATATGATTACTGGCATCTCGCTGTGAACGGGGACGGCCGCCGGGTGGAAGTGGGTTTTGGGAGGCGGTTATCCCCGTGGTGCCATTCTGGCGGGCATTGCCTCTTGGAGAGCTCGGTAGATTCGCCTGTCGTGCTGCGAGGAGAGGCAGAAGGTGGTGGTGTACACCTTCTGTGTTTTCCCTTAACTTTTGTGGGGAGCACTTAGGTGCCCGCATGTTTCCTTTTTTTGACATGGGGTGTCCATGCTGTGTGGTGTGACTGCATTCATGACATAACCATGGACCAACAGGTCCCATCCATCGACCGGGAGCCACTGGGGGGCATGCCAGCAGGGTCCGCTTACTTCGTAACCCAGAGACCAACAGTTGTTTGTCGACGATCGGTCACACCGTATCATCTTTCCATGCTGCTTTGCATTTGGGTTGGGAATACGTATGCGTTTGTGGTATCTTGTCACGGCCCCGCCCTGCTCTTGATTTGCTTCTCACATCCACTGGGATGATGGTGGGCTGGCTTTTGTTGGCCGATCTCATGCCGTTCAGTGTGTGTCCCATGTGTGGTCCCATCCATCGACCGTGAGCCACTGGGGGGCATGCCAGCAGGGTCCGCTTACTCCGTAACCCAGAGACCAACAGTTGTTTGGCGACGATCGGTCACATCGTTTCATCTTTCCATGCTGCTTTGCATTTGGGTTGGGAATATATATGCGTTTGTGGTATCTTGTCACGGCCCCGCCCTGCTCTTGATTTGCTTCTCACATCCACTGGGATGATGGTGGGCTGGCTTTTGTTGGCCGATCTCATGCCGTTCAGTGTGTGCCCGATTTCTTGACGAGGTTCCCTCAGTCGTGCTGAATGCGGATGGCCGGTGTCGGATATCATGTCGGATCACGGGACCTTGAAGTCCGGATGCGGTTAGTCAGTGGATAGTGGGAGTAGGGAAGATGATTGAGTTTGGCGGAGCTGCCCCTGACCTACGGTCACGAACTGCAGTCTAAATCCGTAGATGCCTTTTTGATGCCTTTTTGCAGGAGAAAGAGATACTGGGACAAGTGGGCACGAAGTCGGCCGTTATGCATCTGCTGGTAAAATTCGCAGTCCACATTTTTTTACTCTCACTACTGTCCATATTGCGTTTATGTAAACACTGTCTTGTCTCTTCAGACAAACATGTTTTTGAGTGGAATATGAGTACATACCACCCGGTGCTTGGCGAGATACTGAGCTATCTGTTATGTTCTATATGTCATCAGGGGGAGCAAGACCGGAAGTGGTCAAAGAGACGGATAATGGAATGGCGGAGCGTGCTGCAATAATACGCCAGCAATGCATTAATCAGATCGGTGAAGAGAGGTTCACAAAACTGTACAGTTATTTATGTTTACTTAGTGTACGCAATTCTGACATAAGCACAGGCCTCCCTCTCTTTTCAACATGCCTGCGATTCCTCAAAGCTTTGATTGACAGCGGGTTACCGCATGGATGCTTGCAGTCGCCGCAAATAAGACTTGGCCATGAGATATGTTACGCGCTCCATTTTTCCTGTCCTGTCAGATGCATGATGGGCGTGCTACAGATTGGCATAATTGTAAAGCTCCAAGAGAATACCAATATTAAAGGCTGCAGCTCATGGGGTTGGGGTAATGCCATTTCAGGAAAAGGAAGATGACCTAGATCCTTCAGAGCTTCGATCTATGCTAGGAGATGACGAAATGAATGTTGCATGGCAAGTGCATATGCTCATTGCGGTAGAGCAAGCACCCGTTTCTGCTAAGAATGGTTGATAAAAATAAAACAGAGCAGGAAAGGTCTGTATGCTGGCATTATATAATGAAGGGAGAACTTGCATACCATAAATTTATCGAATTTATCTTGCATCGTTCATTGATGTACGCTGGACATCGTCGGAGCAAACATTCAATATACAAATGGGGGACTTCATTGTCAGTAAGAGCTAGGTTCGGGATCAAAAGTCTCGCATAAGAATATATCAAGGTTTGGAATAAAACCTCTACCACAGGAATGTATCATATTCATCACTGTGTATAGGGTGAATGCGAGCGTACATTGTGTGGAAATCGATCTGCGGTGGAAAACTATACAAAGTCGAACCTTCGCACTCATCGCAACTGAATGATGAGTTCGCGTAAGCAAAGCAGCCACGAGCCTCACTAACACTGTGCAAGGGTAGGTATCAGTTGTTGGGACCTATATCAATTAATTCTAATCTGATAGGGCCTCTCATCAATAGATAGTAGTATTTGCTAGTTTGCATCAATTGATTTTGCATAAAATCAATCAACAAATACTGATAAACTGATTCTGACATCAATAAATACCGATATTGCAGGCACAAGATCAATTGATTCTGGCATGCCAGTGCACATATCGATTGATACTAATGTGACCTAATTTGTTGATATTGCATATCAAGGTATCATTTACCGGAGGTCAACATCTGCAGGAAATTCACATTTTCTAGATCTCGAGATATATGCATTTTTAGTTGGTGCTTAAATATGGTCAAGTATGAGAGATCGCGGAGCAGTATCGGCCGTAACTTCTCCATACCTCAACCACTTGACTTACTGAAGTGCATAATACGATTAAATAGGTTCGGCCAACCTGTTTATCAACTAAGTTTTTCGGGTGGGCTATCTGCAGATGTTGACCTCCGGTAAATGATATACCTTGGTATATGCAGTTATGCACTAATAGCATACTTCGTAGGGAAAGTACACACATGGACGAAATCGATTACACAAAATACACTCACGCAGTATCACACAAATGCACACCTATAGATTGGACGTCATTTCCCTTGCTGCGGGGCTTTGCACCAGCACCTCTCGTCTTGTCAATGGTTGGTGTAAACCTGAACGAAATTATTTCGAATGCTGGAATTCAAATATGAGGTTGATCTTCACGTCTTCGATCCGCTGCCGTTGTTCACCAAGGATACGGTTATAACGCCATTACACATTGGTGCGATACCATTATATCCAATCACGAACGTGGATCGGTGTATGATAACTAATTAACTATGCACGTATGCAGATAAGTCCCTATTGCGTATAATTCTGCTTTTTCAATTTTGATATGTTCGTCCGATAGCTATCGATCGATATCGATAATTCACAAAATTGATCGATCGATATTGATATTTTGCAGTTGAAATCAATTGATTCGTCCGATTAATCCGAATTTTAATCAATCGATACTGACTTTCTAATATCGTAAAAAGATGCATCGATTGATATCAATATTCGACACAGTGTCAAGGCTAGGTATTAGTTGGACTAACATACTGATATTATGATATGTGTCGAGCGAGGATTCCTCCACCGTGCAGTGAGAGAATCTCCGAGTTCAACATCGTTCTTTCGAGATTGTTGAAAGTCGGGCCTGCGGTATTGGACTACGATATATCAATGTATCATGATTGGCCTAATGTGGATGTATTTTTATCATTATATTTAGAGCTCCTAGGGACATTCGTTTTTTCCAAGACCGATTTCACCATCGGATTCCCCGTCATCCGCGCGCTATTACCCTATTCACATCATCACAGCAGGGCGTAAAGATGTATAAATCCGACATCAAGCTGAACCAATGTCGCAGTGTGCAATACGCGTGTAGTTTTTTACTCGTCCATTTCCACGAGGTCGTTCGCGGAACGCAGTCTGAAACTTACCTGGGAAGTAATTGGAGTTGTAATATAGCAGAGCTTCCAGTGACGGCTGCTCCTGTGGCAACAGTGCGCACCATACAACGGTAGCATAATTGATCGGGAATAGAAAATGGCTAAATGGGGTATATAAATGGAATAGATTTGATGTCATATGCCATCTATTACTCTGGAACCCGAGTCTCCGGACCGAAATAGCGCGAATATTACTTAGGGTTTGTAACGCAGATTTAGCTGATGGGCGTCCGGAGACTTTAGACGAGCTCCGGAATCATCAAGTAACGCAGCCCTCGAATCGAATCGCGGGTAGCTGCGCGACGCGCGGCTCGTCTAAACTCTGGGGACGAGAGTAATTTTCACACCAATCTATTCCTACATAACAAAATTTCCCCATACATCCAACTGAACCTCGATTTACTCGAGTAATAATGATAATAATACTATAACATTTACGCTGAAATAGAAGACCAAGTCATACGAGCACCGTAATCCTGTTAGGCAGACAACTGTAAACAGAAAAGGCTGCTCATTAAATCATAGCGCGCTAGGGAGGGCTCATCAAGGGGGGATCCTCCCCTAAGAGGAGGGGAGCAGGGGGGCGACGCCCCCTGCCCCCCGAAGGGCAAATGCCATCAAAGGAAACCGGTATTACTTATTCAAAAAGTGTTTGTAGGAAATCATTTGCCTGCTGCACTGCATCATCCTCTGTCAAACCTAAGATACTGGCTATTTGAGCATACCTGGGGTCAGTTGTTCTGGTGTCACCGTTCAAGAAAGCGTCACGCCGAATCCTGGTGTGTTGCCTACATAGTCTTGAAAGCTTTTTCAAAAGGGGTTTTATTTTTTTCTGGTGCACTCCGATTTTAGCTAAAACTTGACCAACTATTTCGGAAGATAGCCCATTAGGGTGAGTTCTTTCGGCCAAGCAACCGTGCCCCTAAACGGTTTACAGTCATTATTTGTGTGCGTCGTATCAAAGTGGCCCCCATAGTGATGCGACAGAATAGTAGCATGTATGTTGTTGTTTGGAACGGACCAGGGGCAGAGGCTGGATGGGATGATGTGTCTCCTTTCGTCCAGAACCTCATTCCAGATTTCAGTGCTAATCCCTGTGTATTCCAGTCTCTTCGCTGTAATTGTTTATTTGGGCAAAACAGTAATATACCACCTTGCTAGCTATCGTTTTATGAGTACCAGTCCAGTTAAACGCAGGAAAGCTAACACTCGCAGGGCCATCGATAACGATGATAACCCCATTTGAGTACGCATCTTTATAGCATCCTCAACCCGGTAGAACACATGGGTCATCCCCTTTTCAGTAGCCATGCGGTATAAAAAGAATGGTGCTGTGAGGAAATATAATGACCAGCTTGAACCCTCTGGCAAACCATTCCCCCTGTTTTTTCGGCAAAAGCGGAAGGATCCAAACTCCTCTATACCCTGGCGTCGTATTAGCCGCTCGAAAGCCAAGTTACAGGGTAGTCGCGACCGCTGAAACCGTGCGTTTGTCTTTGCCGTTACACGGTGGATTTCCATAGGTATTTCTGCCTTTATTTGCCATAGGATCAACATATGCATAAAAAACAAGGACGTCAAAGCCAATTATACCAAAGAATGGCGCAGAAGGGGAGAAGTGTAGTTTTCATTTGTACCGTGGGGCTACATTTTCTTGAGTATATTATAGGGTGGGAATTCAACGGGTTGCAGAAATGTTTACATCCATCTTTGTCTAATTCCATATCATCAATGATAATATCCAAAAAGGTCTCTGCGAATGGCATAGCAGTTTTTGGGATCATCCGATTCGTTCTTGCATGCCTTTAAGGCCGCATGAATGGCATGTGCCCTTTCAGCATATCAGGAAAGTTTGAGAGACATTTCTTTGTTGCAGAGGTAGTGCCACGGCATTAGTTTCCAGAATTCCTGTTTACGTGCATATTGCAGATCAAGGCATTCGCTCGTGCCGTCAGGCATATCGGCAGTAGCATTTGCTGAAACTGTTTTTTTTAGTAGTAGAGGGCCGATACACGCCCGATTCAGGCAGTGCTTGGAGATAAAGTTCTCTAATTTCCGGTTTCCTTTTTGGGTCAGCAAGAGGAACGAATGCCAATGTATAAGTTACTCTTTCCTGGATTTAACAATGTGGGCGCTCCTTTTAGCTCCGCCTCAATATGCATGTTCTCCTCTCAAGTATTCGAGAGCATTGCCTGGTCCAGGACACTCAAGTTGGATATGAGTAAAGGTGCATAGAATGCCATGTCGGCAGTATGGGCAGCTAGGTGAGGCAATCATACATAGTTTGCGTGATCGTGCCGGAGAGGCTTGCAGGCCCAAATATTATCTGCTTCTAGCAGCTGTATACACTTTGGCGGTGACTTTCGAAACGTGTCTTTGATCAGAGGCACATTGTGTTCCTCCCTGAGCATTCTAAGTGTTCCTTGAATTGGCATGTTCCCCCCCCCCCCCCATTTTCTTAGATGAGTACGAAGACGTTGAATTCCCGATGTGGTTTCGGACCATATCCCCTGAGACAGGCACTTCCATAAAGAAAAATGAGTAAGGGAGTTCTTCAAACGGGTCAAAGCGTGGGCTGCCTCCTCCGCCTCTAAACGAGGCTCTCTTAGCAGCTCTATCAACTATGTCATGCAGCCTGTCATTATTGTGCCTTCTTATCCATTTTAGAATTGTCTTGCTATGAGTTTCCCCACTGTAGAAGCCCAATTCTTCCAGGATCAGCCTGGCAGCTTGCAGGTCACGTCTATTAGGCTCTCTTCGTAGTTTCTCTCGAGCACTGATAGATCTACCATCTTTAGTGACCGCCGTGATAGTGGCCATGGAGTCTATGGCGTGAACCATCGGGGTAATGTAGTTTAGGATGTGATACTTTTGGTCTACTAGCAGGAGCCGGAAGCCGCCTGTGATTTCAGCCGATGTGGAACTAGGTGTTTGAATGTCAGCTTTGATTACATGATTAGGCGGTCCGTAGCTACGAAGCATTTGCTAACAGGAATATTTGCTTTTCTTACCAACAACGAAGACTCCACATTTACAACCAGGTATGCCGCACCACTACACGCAGTAAAATTCTTACCTGCAAATAGAGAGTCACTAGCCATGTCGTACTATTCGCGACAGCCATCATCAGGGGACGCATCTTCTTCCGAGTCACTAGGGCAGCTGTACTCACTATCTTCTTCTGCAGCCCTACTCTTCATTTTCCCGCCAAAATTCATTTGTGACTTTCAGAGATATATGCATAGTGTGTGTCAGGGTTAATGATATTGAATCTAAGAGTGGCAGGGGCCTCGTCATTGCTATCACGCACATTCTATAACTTCACCCGCCGGGAGAATAAGAATGCACTCATCCGAGGTTATCTGAAAGTCGTGGCCATATCGACACGCAGTGCTTAATATACTCTGATTTTTTTGTGTGAATTTGGTGGGGTTTAGAGGGTTTAAGGAATACTTCACATAGTGCATGGTCATCTCTTCCCTATCAAAATGGTTTGAATGCGGATGAGGGAGATTGGTGTATCATCCCCGTTTCTTTTCTAATGGAACTCGCCAGCATCCGGGAGGTCATATGGGCATCTAACACACTATTCGATGAAAATGATATTCTCATGTGAAAATGATATTGCCTTATTTACCTCATGATAGGCTTAAAAAGCCGCATTTTAACAGTCAAGAACATGCAAGTGCAGGTTGTGCATTAGATTTAATGGTTTTTATGGTACAAAATTGAGGTCAAATGCACTTTTTCGAAATCTAGGAGGAGTGAAAACACACAGAACTTTTGACTCAGAATCTATATACACGTTATACACATATTATTTACATGTTTTTTTTTCGTCTTGCTTTACGCGTCCACTTCAGGTGCTACCGCTACCGCTACGCAATTATCAAAAGCTTCGTCTTCATCGGAATCATCCGATTCATTCAAGTCACCTAGGTCCTTGCGCGTGCGTTTGGATTGTTGTGCAAGCAAAGCGACGACTATCTGCGCGTATTGCTCGTTCGGTATACTCCGTTCGGGGTCATTCGCATCCACATTCCATGCCAGCACTATTTCATTCTTATCGAAAGTCTCGGTAGACGGTCGGTGCCCCGGTGGCGCTGCGAAAGCTCCTGGGTGACTCGCAAGCTGCTTGCCGAGGTGCTTCTTCTTGGTGTCGGTGTGCTTTTTGGGTTGGAAATAGCGATATAGCAGCTGTTGAGTTGACGGATAGCGCGCCTCCACCTTCACCAAGTACAACGGATCCGACCATTCGCTTCGCTTCAGTTGTACGCGGAACGCGAACTTGTCGTTTTCAGATTCCACCGCGAGAGCCACTGCAAAGCTGCCGACTGTCATCTGGCCGTAGGTGACCTCCCACTGGGCGTTGTCCACGTACTGCTCTGCTCGCTTTTGGGCTCGACCTTGGTGTTTCCGTTTACCGTTGTACACTTCTATCGGCGCTCGATCAATTCGGCGTTGGATGCGCACCGGTATAGCGGGGACGGCGGCAGCCTCGGCAGCTTCTATCGCCAACGCGGGCGCCTCTATCAGTCGAACCAAGGTGGTATTGCGCTCGATGGCGATTTTCTCGGGATGCTGGAAGGGTATCGCGGGCGCTTGACATTCTCCACCAGCAGTTAGGTGGCGCTGTTTCTCGATGACATCCTCGCGCCAAAACTTTTCGTGCACCTCCGTGAGCTTTGTGCCCAAAATGTCCTTCAACGCCTGTAAGGTATGCTCAAGCTTTTCGATGCCTTCTTCGGTAAAAGGAATCGGCTTGATGTATCCAGGCCCCGTGACAGGGGGTGTAGAAACAAGCTTTGGCAATGGAGTCTCGGGTAACCATTTGGGTGAAATGGAATACTGTTTGTACTGCATGCCCACTTCGCCGTGCTCGTTCTTCTTGAACTTGAAAGCCTGCTGTGCCAAAATATTGTGGCAATCGAAGACGTGACCATCAAACCAAGAGCTGAAGTCGAAGATCTTCTCGGTGTGCTCGCACGTTACACCATCCGTAAAGCATTCTTGTGCGACCTCTATCATCTCGTCGAGCGTCCAAGCTTGCTTGCGTCGTAGACGCACGGAGAAGCGTGAAAACATCTGGTCAATGTTCTCGTGCGTATGTCCCACCAACAGAAAGTTGAGTTTCACCTTGCGAAAGACGTCCGTGTGCACCAGCCAAGCTGCGTATGCCAACATCAACTTGCTCTTGTTGGTGCTCACATTGTCAAGCTGTACATACAATACTTCCGGCATCGGGTATGAATTTTCCCCGTCCCCGTTGCGTCGATGCTCTTGAATGCGGAGGATATCCCGGTGCAAAACGTTGACAAGGAAGTTCGCATCGTCCTTGAAGTTGGCGTAGTTGAAATCCATAAAGCGGCCCACGTTCTCGATCATGCTCCCCATGTTGTGCACGTCAAGGAAGTCCTTAGAGTCCAGATGTTTAGGGATACGTCGAAAGTGTGGCAGTCGGGTGGTCCACTGCGTCATGCCATCGATGATCACCGAGGCATACTTATGCCAAGTTTTGTTCATGGTAATGCTCTTGGTCATATTCGCTTTACGACCATGTTTGTAGAACTTCTGGCGCTCCGCTCGTGCGATTGCATGATGTTTGTTGAGAGGCCCGTTGTATTGCGCTGTGCAAGATACACAAATTTGGGTCAGTGAACAAATTACATAAGCATATAAACACATCACAAAGCTATTCATGAATATTCACCTTTTTGAGATTTGGTTAAGCCTTCCTTCAATAACTTGAAGGACGCGCAAACATCGCACTGAGAAAATCGGTTCGTCGATGGAATCTTGAGCCACTTCCTGCAATCTTCGTCAAATATTTTGTAGAAGTAACTGAGAGAGCATTTTTTCCTCTCCTCATTCTCTTGCAAGCCCTCGTTGTACTCGTCCCACAGCTCTTCGATGGTCAATCCATCCGAAAGATGAATCGGTTCTTTGTCAGGTTGGTGTTGTCCGTATTCGTCGGCGTATTTCTTGAGCCAGGCGACGACCGACTCGCGTTTCAGAGAAATCTTGCGGTTGTCCTCCTCGTACGTCAATCCATGAACAAACGTGTGTCGGCCCTCGAGCACGCGTGTCCGACAGTCGTGAAGATACCCGTAGCTGATGCCGTAAGCCATATAGTAGAACTTAAAGCACACCTGTTACAAAAAAAAAACCGTCACTCAAAAATTAATAACACATTATCTAGAAAATGCATAAGGGTTTTGGTAGGTCATGCCAATTTAAGACGCTTGGGAGACACCCCCAACACTGCACGTCTGCAGGCGGGACGGCCGTCGCATGCTCGTCAGCACTCTCCAAACCACGCCTTAAATCTGCGCAACCTAGACCCTCAGTGGGAATCGAACCCACGAGTGCGAGGTTCATAGCCTAGCGCCGTACCAACTCGACCAACGCGTCGCGAATGTACTTTAAGAAATTTATTTAGAAATTTATGATACAATATTCCACATTCCTGTGATGACATTACACAATCTATCACAAGGTCCAAGAAAAATTTCGCTTTGGCCAGAGGCCGTTCATTAGCTAATGAACGGTTCCCGCAGCCAAAGTGTCTAATTGTGAGTCGCGCTTTGGCCAGAGGCCGTTCATTAGCTAATGAACGGTTCCCGCAGCCAAAGTGTCTAATTGTGAGTCGCGCTTTGGCCAGAGGCCGTTCATTAGCTAATGAACGGTTCCCGTAGCCAAAGTGTCTAATTGTGAGTCGCGCTTTGGCCAGAGGCCGTTCATTAGCTAATGAACGGTTCCCGTAGCCAAAGTGTCTAATTGTGAGTCGCGCTTTGGCCAGAGGCCGTTCATTAGCTAATGAACGGTTCCCGCAGCCAAAGTGTCTAATTGTGAGGCGCGCTTTGGCCAGAGACCGTTCATTAGCTAATGAACGGTTCCCGCAGCCAAAGTGTCTAATTGTGAGTCGCGCTTTGGCCAGAGACCGTTCATTAGCTAATGAACGAGTCCCGCAGCCAAAGTGTCTAATTGTGAGTCGCGCTTTGGCCAGAGACCGTTCATTAGCTAATGAACGGTTCCCGCAGCCAAAGTGTCTAATTGTGAGTCGCGCTTTGGCCAGAGGCCGTTCATTAGCTAATGAACGGTTCCCGTAGCCAAAGTGTCTAATTGTGAGTCGCGCTTTTGCCAGAGGCCGTTCATTAGCTAATGAACGAGTTCAAAAAAAAACATACCTGCTTCTTGCCCAAAAAGTATTTGAAGTCGAACTTGTCCTCAGATCGAAAGCTGTTTTTTAGCAAGTCTTTGATGAAGTATTCCTTTCTATCTTTTTGCGACATACTGAAAATATTTTCGCGAAAAGACTGAATATCTGCGGATGAGAAAGATAGACAGC
>LGRX02034055.1:0-42607 GCA_001247695.2 Cymbomonas tetramitiformis
CATAAAGAAGATACGGACCAAACTTGGGACTTCATCCATGAATCAGCAAACAAAGCGGCGTGTGCCGCATTTGGAACGAGGGGGAAAAAGATGCACAAAAGGCCGGTCCCATCAGCCACATCAAACTATCTATACAAATGGCTTCAGTCATTGAGGAAAGCACACCGAATGCTGGGAGAGATAGAAAAGGAGAAGGACTTGGAAGCAACAGAATGCCTCGTCGGTACCATACCTTGTGACAGTCTTTGTAGGAAGCCACAAGAAACGGCTGAGGCATGGAGTAACAGACTTGAGGCGAGCCTGCCAACAGTTACAAAAGCATTCCAAGAGAGCAGAATCAAGGACATAAGATACTGGAAGCTCCGGGAGAAGGAAGAGATGCAACATCTGTTTGCAAAGAAAGTTTCAGCCTTCCTGGATAGAGCTTTAGGAAACAAAAAAGGGACGGAAAAGGGTGCAGCCCCAGAATATGACGACAAAGGTGAGGTACCGCTAACAGCAAATGAAAGGAAGCAAGCCATTTCAAAAGAATACAAAGAAAATAAACTCTTCTCCACTAGACCCGAAGCACCCAAGCACCTACCCCCATGGTTGAGATCGATCTTAGAGAACAGCCCCAAACTACCTCAGCATGTCACCGAGCAGCTAGCAGAACCTATACTCATGAAGGAGTTGGAGGCGGTCTATGGATCATGTGGAGTATCCACAGCCCCAGGCCCATCGGGAATGCATTATGCACAATGGATACAGGGACCCCAAAACCTCCAGGAATTAATACTTGAAATGTTTAACAACATTTTGAGGACAGGCTCTTTTCCAAGATTAGCAAAAGCGGGCTTCATTCAACCGATCCCCAAAGATCCAAGCAAACCGTGCACCTCAGATAATTCCAGACCACTCGCCATGCTGGAAACAGGCATGAAGTTGTTCAATTCCATCATTGCAAATAGAATAAAGAAGGCTTTATCCAAACATCCGGTCTTTTTCCCAATCCAAGATGCCTTCTTACCCAATAAAAACATTGAGGATTCGTTGCAAGTCCTAAATGAAGTTATTTCCGATGCTAACAGATTCGACAAGGAACTGCATGTTGTCTACCTGGACCTTAAACAAGCTTTTGACCGAGCAGAATTTTGGATGAGCAAACTAGCACTGGAGAAAATAGGATTGCCCGAAAACATCATTACAATCATCTCGGACATCACATCCGAAGCATCCCGATCAGTCCTCACATCTGAAGGCATGGCAGATGAATGGATGCTTGAATGTGGGGTGCCCCAAGGAGAAGTCCTAAGTCCCCTCAGGTTTGTGGCAATCATGGACATATTGGCCATTTGGCTGGCAGAAAGGGCCAACGGGAAGAACCCCATGAAACAGACCTACGGGTATGCCCTGGAGAAACCAAGAGATGCTGCCAGAAACCCGGGAGCTACTTCACCCCAGAAGAACAGAAAATGGCTGAACATGAATTCACCGCCTAACATTTTTGCCAGATTCTTCTGTGATGACATCATCCTGATAGGGAAATCAAAAGAGGAAGTACAGGACATGCTCGGGGTGATCAATGAGTTCATGAGGTTCATAGGGATTCCCATTAATGCCAAAAAAATCTAAGTACTCCCACAGGAAACCTGCAAGACAGAGGGGCAAAGCATATGAAGGGCATATTGAGTTGGAAAAGAAACTCATGTCCGGAGGTATGCTGAAAATCGAAGACGGAGAGGAAGGGCCCAACACATGGTCCGAATGGCTTCCGCCCAAGACCCCTGCCTATCTTGAATATAGCAACAGAACTGAGGCAAACCGATACTTAGGGGTTTGGTTTGCGCTGGATGGCGGATGGGAACACCAAAAACAGATACTCATGGATAAGCTCACCCAAAGCCTGCTGTCAGTTCAAACACAAACCTTAAACTTGAATCAGCTTCGTTACATAATCAATGCGGTTGTTGTACAAAGAATGGCATATCCCTTAAAAGTTACATCGACCATTAGCACGGAAACAAACAATGTAGCAAAAGAAATTGATGGCACAATAGCAAACTTTGTCTTGAGATACTTAAATTGTCCCATAGACACAAACCATCAATTAGTCTGGACACCGGCCGCACTAGGAGGACTGGGGATTGACAATGTAACAGACATTGCCCATGCTACATGCATCTCGGAAACCTTAATCACACTATGCAATACAACAGAATACGAGTATTGGAGTTACCAGATCATACAAGGAACACACGGCACACCGAATGCACACTTGTACAGAGACAACAGCAGCACATGGAGCAAAATGGCAAGTTATGTTATGGAAAGAGAAGCGAGGGAACTAAAAATTCAGGGCTCTCCTTTATCCCACCACCTCCCCTTCAAAAAAGCCACGGATAAAGGCGGGAACTGGTTCAAACGGGTGAGCTACATATTGTCAAAATATGGATACTCTATAGACACAAAGCATTCAACCCTACAGGACTACGAGGAACTACAGACCTTTCTTTACTCGTCACTCCCGAAGCCTGTGTATGAGAAGATTAGTATGCTAGTTGCAACCCGGAATCTTAGATACATGGGTTCCTTTCTTCAGTCTTGTGGAGGGCTTATGCTTAGCCGGGAAGAATTGAGGGCAAAGCATAGCCTACAAGGAACAGAACCTCCATCTTGGTTTTTAGCCCTCCAGACAGAGGTTATATGTGACTCGTCAGGGGCAGAACTGCGGAAGGTTAAAACCAAATACAGAGACACACCGCAAGCCCCGGAGGAGGGCATGATGTGCTGGAAAGGGACAGGAATGGGCCAGGAAGGGATGAAGCTAGTCACAGTTCAGAGACATGACACCGGCTTAGGCACTTTACAACTGAAGATGTACACCAAGAATCAAGAAGGGACATACATGCCAGACAAAACAGGACTGAAGACCTTATCAGTTAATGAATATCACATATTGCAGGACGGTACAACCCTAATGCCGGTGAACCAAAACTTTTTGAGAATGCATGCCAATAGCACAACTAGGATCAACATGAGAGAAGGACCGGAAGCCGAGACATACTTAACATATGTTGGAGATAGACTCAATGACCTTTTCAGAGCTAGATGCAACAACTCATGCGCAGCGGATAACAGTGAGTTCAGCTGCCCGAGTGCATCAGAGGATGAAGAACAGGGCGCACATGACGAAGCAGATAATAGGGTTAGCTTTGACTATGCAAGTGACGGATCACTCTACAAAAGTTCATCTTTTGCAAGTTGCGGAGCAGCATACATGAGATTTGAGGAGGGAGACCCTACACCGGTCATGAGTAAACATAACATACCAAGGGAAGCGCCTATCACTTCACCCACAGCAGGAATCATAGATAACATCCATAAACCTAGCTCTACTACTGCAGAAATTTTAGGCCTCAGAAAGTTACTCCAAGATCGGAAGCATGAAATTCTAAACACCATGGTTCCCCTTACCCATGTGATTGACTCCATGGCAACTATCAATGCTGTAAACCGTGACCCTGGAACCCTAAATGTCAGGGACCTTATGCAAGAGCCAAACAGAAGGGACCTGGTAGCCATTAGACTGATTCTGGAGGAATTAGGATTTTACAACACAATGGGACAAGCGAAACTCCTGATCAAATGGATCAGAGGGCACAATAACGATAGGCTTCATGACAAAGTAGATAGGACGGCCAAAAGAGCGGCTTTCAGGTACAGCGGGAGACAGCTCAGGTTCGACGAAGATGGGGACTTAGATTTTTCTCTCCTCTTTCATGAACAATCCATAACGGGAGGCATCAGGAACCACATTAGGAGACTCCAAAGATTGAGCCACCACAAAAAGTGGAAAGACATGCATGGACAAGGAAGGGCACTCAGGCTATTGGAGGAGAATCATGTGAAACCAATCAAGGATGTATCAAAGATTGCATCCAAGTACTTCACAGCTTATAGGTGCAGGGAACTCACAGGTCTACAGGCATCCCCACATAGAGCACATAGGATGGGAATTGGTGAAAGCCCGACCTGCCGGACGTGTGGCACAACAACACAATGCACCTACACACACATCCAACTGAATTGCCCAGGGGAAGGAAATAAACTACACCAGTTAAGGGAAAACCAGCAGGAGGAAATGAAAGAAACCATCAGAAAAGCCACAGCGGGAGACCCGAGATTGATAATAGAAGGCAGTAACACAAGGGGGGGGCATCATCAGCCCCTCCGAAATCTTCCCCTTAGCAGAAATAGACAATGACTTAACAGCCTTTAGACCACTTGCTGCTCTACCGGAGGCTAGCATGTACAGGTTGTCAAATACTAGGAAAGGCACTGTAGCAGTAGCTGCTGCGCCCATAGACACGAACAGTGATGGCAGTCACAACTTCCAAGACCTTCAGTACATTAAAAAGAAAGAATTCTGGAAGTTAGTTGAGTGGCATAGGCTGACAACTGATACACCCCAGACATCGATCAGCAATTACACACAACGGGCCAATGATATTCACTCGGCACTTATAGCATGTAATACTGAGTCGGGTGACCCGAAGAATTGTTATGCGATAAGAAGAGACCTATTAGATATCATCATAGATGAGAGAGGCTTAGGAAAGGACGGATGTGAGCTTTTCTGTAACCCTGTAAACTCTCACCCAGGAATCAAGTCAAGGAGGTGCATTCCCACGGCGGCTATGAAGGAGGCGTTGAGACCCTTTTGCCACAAGGGGAAGATAGGGTGGGATGGACTTGCAAGAGATGCATATGTCAACAGTGTAACGGGAAAAGGGAAAAAGGTATATGGGAACCCACCCTTTGATGGGGGGGTTCTCAGGGAAGCATCTGCTGTTATGCAAACGTTGTCCCGTGGCCTAGAGGCGGCCAGGACTTCGGAGGGATTTGAGGGAATTTGGATCCTGCCATTGTCGCCAAAGAACCTCAAAAAGTGGACAGGTAAGGGTTTTAAGCTAATTTTCAAGTACCCAAGGGGAACCATACCTTTCATTCCACATGATTATTGGTCGGGTAAAGGGCCCTACACAATGCCAGGGGAGGGATGTTACAAAGATAAGTACTCAGATGTGGTCATACTATCCATTGATAGTGAGAGCATGGGGTGTCCTGTTAGTAAGAAACTTGATAATGAGAAAATGCAATACAAGTTGCTTCAATGGTTCATAAATGTAGTCCCGCATAAAAAGATCACCCCCAAATTGCTCAAAGAAACGGGCCTGCACCCGGATATGATTGAGCAAGTCCTGAGTGAGAGGGACTGTCTGTTGCCACCCCGATTGTGCCCGTGGGTGGGGGGCAGGAATAATGTGGAACAACGAAACCAGTACCCTGGAGCACACTTGGATGGCGGGCACAGGAATGCAGGAGGAACCCCCTTCCTTAATGCGGTGGAGTGGCCGGAGGAACTTGCTCTCATGGGGTACTTACCAGAAGGCTTTGGCAAGGTGCTCAAAGGGATCGGGGTTCCACACCGTGGGGTGAAGACACTCTTGAAAAAACTGTCCAAGATGTGTAGGCGTCATGCAAGGGAAAGATGCATATTACATGAAACGGGAGCCCTACCTGAGAGTGGCATTGTAGAAGAGGCACCCAACATTCAGGAACTTTGCACGGAAAATAGGAAAGTAACCGATGTGGTAAAGGCAGCAGGGGAAATGCTAGGCAGCTATGTGAACCCCCACCCTCCCCCCAGCCCCCACGGGGTTGGGGCCCCTTAGGGCCCCGGCCCTAAGGGGGCACCACCGGCCCAGGGGCCGGAGCACCCCTGGGCTTTTCTCACTTCATCATCACCACCGCCCACACCGCCTCCATCTCCATCGTGCATCAGCTCCACGGCCTGCTGATGTTTTTTCCGACGCTGGTGGCAGACACGCTTTCATTAGTGCTTTGCCACCCTTGCTTCCACGCTTTGTGGAATGCTTCCTGCCTTAGCAGACTGTCATGTATGAGGGGAACAGACTCGAGTAGATCGTTCCGAAGGCGTTGCCTTACTCATCGACGTAAATGTTTTATTATTATTATTCAGGGGGAAAGTGGAGGATGTGTTGTGATTATCGTGCCCTGAATAACATCACCATCAAGGACACGTATCCACTACCACCACATGACACCCTACTAGAGCAGCTGAAGGGATCAAGATGGTTCAGTAGATTTGATTTCAACCAGTTCTTTCACCAAATCCCCATTCATCCGGATGATATACATAAAACTGCTATTCGCACCAGATACGGTTCTTATGAATGGACAGTTATGCCTTTCGGATTGACCAATGCTCCTGCAACAGCACTTCGTGTAGGAAATCGGGCATTTTTCGACTTCATCGACCAGTTCCTTGTCATATTCATGGACGACACTATCGTATACAGTCCAGATTTTGACAGTCATGTGAAGCATGTTCGACAGTTCCTACAGCGTTGCAGAGATCACCAGTTCTTCATCAGGCCTTCCAAGGTGGAGTTGTTCGTCAAATCTATAGATTTTATCGGACATCACATATCTGAAGCAGGCCTATCCATCATCGAAGACAGGATCAGAGCAGTCATGGCAATTCAGCCTCCAGTGTCTTATGGTCCTACCGTTGGAAAGCAGCCTCTACGCCGTATGGCTAAAGATGGCAAGTCATCCCTTCGGTCATTCTTGGGCATGGTTGGTCAATTTAGGAGATTCATACCAAAGTTCTCCAAAGTTGCCGAACCTCTCAATCGTCTCCTTAAAGATAATGCAGAGTTTGTCTGGGAAACTGAGCAGCAGCAGGCATTTGATAACCTCAAAAGTGCCATCTGTAACTTAAAAATTGCTTAAAAATCTTTGCAAAAACGTTATACTGCTTATTTTTTACCTGTATTAGGGTTACTGATATCAAGTAACACCCTAAACACTGTATTGAGTAACAGGGCCACTGTAACTATATATGCTCTAAAATGCCAGTTTTATTTCGAAAAACTTCGTTTTTTGGCATTATTATATCATGCTAAATCATCATAGACATGATAATACTATGGGCAATAACCCTAAAACTGTAGGACAACAACCCAAAAACTGCAGGGCTACAACCCAAGGACTGTAGGGCTGCAACCCTAAAACTGTAACAGCTGATTCCTATAAGGAATGCATGCTGAATGAGGTATTGGCAATTGACAACTGCCACTGTATCACACACTTCCTTGAGGGGGGAAGAAGGTGGATATATGTACATGCATAACCTCATCATAATATACAGATATACCGTATATAACATAGGTATATATATATATCTTTACACACTCAGTTAGCTGAAGAGATTTTGGTGTTGTGTTTTGTCTTTATTAGATGGCAGAAGCAGAAGATCCAGATATTCCACCCATCAATGCAGATCCGTCTACATGGTTCTTTGACATCTTAGGCTCATATGATGCATACAGTCGTTTCAAGATCCCGAAATGGCATGCTGGTTATGATAATACCCAGACCAGATTCGACAAGATAGGGTTCTTCGACAATATCAGCCGAATGAAGCCTGATATGAGCAGATATCGAGATCCTGAAAACGAGCCTCAGGAACCAGATGAAGAATATACAGCAGACAATCCTCCAATGATTTTCACAGATCCAGATACAGCACCAGCACCGGTTCCATCCAGTTTGGTTCCCAAAGTGAAAATGGCACCACCAAATCAATACAAATCAGGAATGGACGCAGAGGTTTGGTTGGAAACCGTGGATAGATACTTCCAATTCACGTATCCAGGAGTTCCAGATAAAGACCTGATCACAGTTTTCCTGACCCTCATACAGAATAATGATCGACACTATTTCCAGGTCGTGGCAAATCAACCAGATGCCACATTTGCAGGAATCAGAGAGATTTTCCTCAGACAGTTTGGTAACCCCCATAAAAGATCAGTGGCTAAAAAACACCTAATGTCACTGAAACAGGAAAACCAGACTTTTTCAGACTATCTACGCACATTCACTTCACTGGCTGCGCTGGCAGCAGTTGAACTGGAAGATGTGTTGATAAAGGACAGATTCGTCAACAGCGTAGATCCGGAACTTCGTAGACAGTTTCATTTACGATTCCTGACAGAGACAGAAAGGAATAATATGTCGTGGTCACTAACCACACATATATTGCTCGACTTGAACTATGTCGTTCATTCGAAGCAATCAGAGACTCTTCATTATCGAGGGCAGAAGGAACAGTCATCTGGAGGGCCAGCCAAAAAGGATAAGGACAGAGGACGTGGCAATAAGCCATACGACAGATCCAAAAATCAGAATTGGAAACAGAATGACAGTCAGAAGTCCAATCAGAATAGGAATAAAGGAAAAAGTGGCAAAGGCAAGGGAAAAGGAAAAGGAAAAGGACAATCACAGAAACAGAATCAGAATAAGACTTGCCATCGTTGTGATCGACCTGGTCACATCGAGAAGGATTGTTGGGCCACCACTACCAATGATGGAAAGCAGATAAAAGGCAAGCCACCAGCACAGAATCCCTTTCAGAATCAGAGACAGCCACAGAAGAATCAGGGTGCTAAAGATGGGTCTAACAAACTCATTAACACAATCAACACCCTGGTCAAGGAACTAAAAAATCAGCAAAGTATCAATGCAGCAGTTGCAACTTCAGATCCAGCAGCTCCAGTTCCAGCAGCTCCAGCTCAGGGAAACTGCCATCTATTTTGGAGGTCGATGGATCAGGCACACACGTTGGCCAAGTATTACTCCAGGATCAAGGAAAAGGTATGAAGCCATGTGGCTATCACAGCGTCACTCTATCCGATACACAGAGACGTTGGCCTATTCCTGAGATCGAGCTATTTGCCATTGTGGAAGGCTTCCGATTCTTTCGCCACATCTTGTTGGGAGCTCCTGAGACTATTGTACGCTCAGATCATCAGCCACTGGTTTATTTCCAGACCAAATCCACACTGAGCCCCAAACAGGCACGGTGGTTGGATGAGCTCTCTGAGTACAACTTCCGTATAGAGCACATTGTTGGCGAGAAGAATAAGGTTGCAGACGCACTCACGCGTATCTCTACACTTTTTGAACTTACTGATTGTCTTCAACAAATGGACATCAGTGAAGTCATTCCATCCGCAGATCCTACATTCATTGCTCTTTTATCTTCTTCATCAGCTCATCAGCTACACGACATCATTATATCCGAATATGATCGTGACACATTTGCACAGACTATTTTGGCTAAGCTGACATCATCGATTTCATCACAGTCAGTCAGCAGCTACAGCTTCGAGCTCATTCAGGGGTTGATCTATCGTAAGACCATATATGGCAGACAGCTGTACATTCCACCAACAGCTAAAGTCCCCACGGATGACGGTGAGATCACACAACTTCGCCACATTCTTCTTCATGAGTGCCACTCAGCCACTATTTCTGGTCATGTAGGCAAAAATCGCATGCTTCATCTTCTGCGTAGCCGGTATTATTGGCCAGGAATGACAACAGCAGCTATCAAGTACATTCGGGAGTGCCCCGTTTGTCAGCGCCAGAAAACGAGGCGACACAAGCCTTATGGTCAGGCACACATACGATATTCCGTGCCTAAGACAAAATGGCTTGATGTATCTCTTGATTGGATCACTGATCTGCCTATCACCACTAATGGGCACGACAGTATATTTGTGGTAATGTGCCAATTCTCTCATCGTTGTCATCTCATTCCCTTCAGCATGACCTGGACAGCTCAGCATACTGCTTCTATATATATGCAGCATATCTTCAAGCTCCATGGTCTTCCGAGGAACATCATCTCAGATCGAGACACCAGATTCACCTCTACATTCAAACACTGTGGAAATCTACTGGTACGAGATTGTCCATGACATCGTCACACCATCCACAGTCGAATGCTGCCAATGAGAGAAGCCATGCCTTCATTGAGGATATCCTCAGGTAAATTTCAGATTGTTGATTCATGATTTGATTTCACCATCCTCTGGTTTACAAACTGATTAGTAGCATTTTCATTTTCAGGTGTTGTTGCAATGATACTTCGGCCATTATCACATATCTGTGGATAAATAAAAAACTGCTAAATGCTACCTTTGCCAAAACCGTGGTTTGTCATCGGATTCTTGGCCAGTCATCCGAAGCTACCGGAGATAATGACTGAGGTAGAAGGAGTTGTGATCCTAAATTGTGCTTGACAAACATGACTAAATAAATTTCACATTAGTACGTGGCGAATTCATTCTCACTCATCGCGATAGATGTTCGTCAAAGCGTGCGTACTGGACAAAAATATTGAGGAGTTGAGCAGACCGGTTAAGGATTATAAGTCCAATTCCGTTAAGCAGGGCCGCTCCGTTTGCATTAAAACAAGCCCCTTTGTTCGTTTATTATCGAAATCGGGCTCCCCATCACCGCCTAGGATCCTCCAAAGTAGCTTAAGGAGGGGAGGAAGAGTTGGGTGCACTATATCAGGCCGAGAATCGTTCGAATATAATTCGTTATAATCGTGGGATCATCGATCGCGCAAAGGCGACGACGGCTAGCGCAAATAATCCGTAACGTAGACTTCGGATGCTTTGAATCGTCTAGCACATACATGATAACGTGTGGATCAATCAGTAATCCAGCGTAGGATTGTATCGCGAAAACGCTCTTCATTGAACCTTGGAACGTCACTCAACGATACGATTTCCGGAAAGGTGGGCTGCATCCTAAGGACTGTATGGCTAAATGCCTAAGGTGAGGGACTAAAGTGGACTCAGTTCCCCCCAATAACCTAAAAACACCATGAGGGACGCCTCAAATCGGTGTAAGAAGACTGGTACCAGCAAGAAGCGACATCAACAAAGACATCAAAGACATATACAAAGGTATGCCCGTTGTGAGGTCACAACTCTCTTAAGAGGGGAGATCTGTCAGGGTTATGACCGATGACATATGTGTCATACATGTCATACGTGTCATACATGGCATACCATGTCATGCCATGTCATGTCATATATTATTATGACAGTCGGTCGTGTCATATATTATTATGACAGTCGACAGTATGGTCGATCATGACTGTACAGGTCGAGTCGCGTCATACATTTATGACAGTCGTCAGTACGGTCGACGATGACTGTACATGTCGCCAGATGATTATGTCATATCATCAGGCATCCCTGTCATCGAGAGTTCGTATGATTGAACTCGAAGATGGCAAAGCAAAGATACATCTTGGAAACAAACCAAGAACCATCTTTAGCTTCAGCATGCGCGGAACTCGCATGTGCAGCATGAACGAACTAGTCGTTATTACCATGCTGGTCGTTCAACCTACGTCTCGGGTTCACAACCCAATGGCGGTACCATCTAAGATGATGGGTGACGTAGGTATAAAAGTGAGGAAGCGTTGTGCTTCAGCAGATCTTCTCACAGAAGCCTGCACTCATCCCCGCTCATTACTTACGCGTGTGTTACCGTCCCATAACACAGCGCTTTATATCAATATACTGAGGGCTCGCTTATCTAGCCCTAACAACCCCGGCCACCGTTGAAGATCGCGGCCGCGACCAATTTTTACCCGTCAAACCATCCGAAAGTTGGGCTACAGAAGTGCCCTACCGCTTTTGCGCATTTTCGGCCATTCCCGACTACGTGCTTCGTTCCAACAACGGCGTCTAGCCTACGAAGCCCTACACTCTGAACAGCAGCGCCCGTACTGCGGCAACACTGGCTTACCGCACGTTATTTTTGACCTCACCGCCGTTATCCTCGTCGAATTTCACCCCAGATTGGCTTTTACATCGCCCGATTTGGTTAAGTTTACGAGGAATTACGTTTTCGACACGCACCCGAACGCGCCCTCGCCGAAACAAGGCGACGCACTCGCATAAATCGAATATTTGATATATCCGCTGCAATAGCGAAGATAGCGTGCGAGAAAATTGTCGCGTTCACAGAAGCGCACTCGCAGAAACAGCTGATCGCATATACTACACGATAAGGTGTGCATATGTCATACATCCGCGCAGCAATGAGATGTACTCGCATAAATGGTTCGCAGATGTACATATGTTCGCAGATGCGACGCGGAAGCATAATCATCAGCGGAATCGTTTCCGCGCGGAAAGTCATCAGCGCAGCATTACAATTTTCGTGATTGCACCAAATTGCTTTTTTGTACGGCTTCATACATGTTGATGCGTGATATACTAATTTGCAGTTGGCAGCATGCGCGATGGTCGCATATTTTTGCAGAAGTGGATCGCAGCTCACAGCATGCATGTCAATTACATGCGCGCGCTTGTATGAATCACGCTCGAAAATTGTTCAGAATGATATATGGCATGGTAGTCATCGACGGAATTTTGATCCGTATACATGTCAGCGCTCGCTCGCTGTGTGCGCTGATAAATGGCGACGACGATACATGCTTTTCATCAGCAGCGCGCCTTTTTGCATAAGTTATTTGCAGCGTGCTATGAAAGATTTCAATTTGCGATGATGATGATGTCGAGATGTTGTTAAGATCAGCTGTACAATACATACTTACATCAAAATACTCTGCACAACAACTAATACTCGCAGGCATATTTTGGACGCATGCATGATTGACATCTGATATTATACTGCAGCACACACCACATATTGATGGCTGCACAAATATTCAAGTCGTCAGCATTTCATGCTTATCTCAATACAGTATAGTGTGCAAGATGCTTAATTGAACACACACTAACTTGCAGCGCACATTACATGTAGCATCTAAGTATATACACCTTCTATACTGAATGACTGCCACACTGTAAGTTGTGCATGCATCATCATAACAGATGTTATATATTATCCAGCTTGATCACGGTAACAGTTGGAATAGATGGCATCAAATCACAATACATTAGACGTGCACAAAAGCATATTTGCAGTGCATGCTAACTATATTAGAACCCATACAGTATAAGGTGCCTGTTCAGAGATCTTAACACAGTAATTAGCTCAATATGACCCGGTGGAGTCGAGATACTCCTCGGACCACATATTGTTCTACTGTGGATCACTCAAAGGAATGCTCACCGGAACTGTATGTGAAATATACCAGCAACTCATTTTGTAAATGAGACTATCATGGAATTACAATAACCTCTAACCTAATACATCATGCTAGATTCACTCAGTGCATGGTATACTGATTATCCTGCATGATAGGTTGTCTGGAAACATTGTAATGACCAGAACTTATCTTCCTGTAAAGTGTGTAAAAATGAACACACACACACACACACACACTGGCAAAAAAGTACTAATCAATAAGTACTATATACATACACACACTGCATTATGGTATGTATTGATATTCACTGATTCGTAGTGAATTAACCAACTTAATATCTATCATGAATATGATAATGTAGATACCACTTCACAAACACATGTGCGTGTGAAGTGTCAAGTGATGGCGATAGATATGGGAACAGATAATACAACATGCTGAAGCGGGCTGGATGGAGTTATCTCCAGACCCGAAGGCAGTATACTGCGCCCATGCAACAGCTGGAAACTGTTGGGCGCAGTCCATTCGTCATTCCACATATCATCGCTGGAGCAACAACAACAAGTACATTGCATAATGACAATTGATACAGATTTGATCAGTTCAAAAATGCATGTAACTCTTTCAGAGCAGTAACTATATCGACATCTGATAGAAGTTGTTGAGGACAAGCACACACATACAAATGTGTTGTGTCAAACTGCTTTGATTATGTTAAGCAATGTCCTGATATGTTTAAAATAAGATATATCATTTTGATAAATCTTAGAGCACAGACCTATGCTCAAAACATATCATAGATTGATAAATATCACTTAAGTGGATAATCCGCTTAAGTTGATGACTCTATATATATCATCAGAAAGTACATTTACTATGTGCGGAACACGCATGCGCAGTATGAACGAACTATTCGTTACCACAATATTGGTCGTTCAACCAACGTCTCGGGTTCACAACCCAATGGCGGTACCATCTATGCGATGGGAGACGTATGGTATAGATGAGCGAAGCGTTGGGCTTCAGCAGTATCTTCTCACAGAAGTTCTGCAACTCATCCCGCTATTATCTGACGCTTGTGTTTGCCGTTCCACAGCACAGCGCATACTTGTATTTTTGTATGATATATATTGAGGGCTTCTTTATCTAGCCCTAACAATGATGCTCCGCTCGCCATCCAAAAAGCTATGGGTTAAGAAAGTAAACCGCTAGAAAACGAGAAATCCCCCTTTGATGAGATAATTCCCCTATCTAAGAAACTGACCGCTGGAAAACATTCAGATTCAATCATTCATAAGCTAACATGCTAGTGTGTGTTATCGATAGTGATCGAATACGATGTTGCCATTATTGTTTGCCCCTACCCACGATCGTTAGTGGCTTATCGCCTACATTGCATATGAAGTCCCGCTCCGCGCATATATTTGAGGGAAATTATATGATGATGGGGCATGGGAAGTAGTAAAGGGGCAAAACTGGCAGCAGTGCGCCGGCGCCTTTGCAGGTTGATCACTGACAGCGTCGTCAACTTTGCATATTGTGTATGACTTCCCTGTCTTCGTCTTAACTGTCGCTTGATAACCCATGCCGAAAAGTGAAAGTTGCTTCGTTGCACGCGGCTTTACAGGTAACGTCGGGGTGATCTTCGGGGTGATGGTCGCAGCGATTGGGGCTGGAGCGCTCGGATCTACTTCTCTGTGGCTACTGCCCAGTGGTACTAGTCATAGTACCAGAATCGAATCTGGTACTATCACAAGTACCAAAACGCTAGAATTGTTGTTGGTGTCCTCCTCCATGCTGATGGTGCTATCCATGATATACCGTCACCTTTATGACCCCAACTGAGTTGCCGTATGCCCCTTTGGTCCATAGGTCACGTGTATCCCTCCCAGTATATGCATATTGCCACCAACTTGGAGTTTTGTGTTACAAAATAGTGTCCCACTTGTCTTCGAAATCTTGGCGCTTCTTTCGAATTTTTTCTCGAACAGATTTTGGATTAAAATCAACCCAGCGATAACTCAAATTGAAGCTGTATAGCATGGCCAATGATGGATATGGTCATGGGGCAGTTGGCATACTGCCCGTCGCTCAAATTGCGACATGCTAAACATCCCATCTCCACCAAATGGTCCAACTCAAGATTCCTTAAGTATGAGGGCTATCGTCGATTTTGGAGCCTAGTCGTGACACTAAAACTATGAAATAAGTATATTATAACGTCGGATTGCCTCACCAGCGTTTATGACATCAAAAGTAAACCCATATATCGATTTTTAAAACTTTTACATGCATGCGAAGTTGCCGTACTTGGACTCTACACATGAAACTTAAGTACGAAACCGCTCCCGATATTACTACAAAAAATGCCAAGAGGCCAATTTATCACACCCTTGGGTGTTATTGAATCCCAATACTGGCGATAAAGACGTTCAAATGGCACAACCCATGACGACCACTTAGGATACATCCCAATAATGAAATGTGACATCATGCATGCCACCTCGTGCCCACATAGCGTGCCGTTTTAAGTCACCGCGCCCTTGGTACTTGTGACAGTACCAGAAAATTTAATTAATTTTATGGCGTTACACCCCCCAAAAGCACACCACACATACACATACCTAAAGTTCACGAGAGTACATTTCAGCATCAATAACAATTCAAAAGGGTCCTAAATGATTTTTCAAAACCTTCATGGGACTCATACACCCCCTATAGTGCCCATAATAACGCATGCATTTTGGTACTTGTGACAGTACCATACCACCGGGCAGTAGCCATCTGGCAAACGTAGAAAATAAATCCAGCTGCCTCACAGGGGACGCTGCGCCTTCAGTGGCAAGAGTAACTACAGCGGCGCTGGTAGCGGGATCTTCGTTGCACTGAGTCTCTTCGAGCGTATGAGTCAAGTCGGAAAACTGAGCTGAACTCTTCGAGATGGACTGAACCGCTGATAGGTTAACAGAGTCGGAGGCAGACTGAATCGTAAGGGAAGTTGATGTGAGGACAATCATGGTGTCTAAAATAACGCGCTTCTGCTCAGAATATTCTGCAGTGTCGAGAATTTCCATATCCAAGAAACTTTTCAACTCTAGCAACTCAGCACAGGTGCTCTCGGACATGTGGTAAATGTACCCATTCGGCGGAGAAAGCACCTTCCCTTTCTCTGACTTAAAGTCCACTGAAGAAATCAAACCTTCATCTACTTTTAAACGTTTTAGGGACTTCAGTGTTTTTTTACTCCTGCGTTCATGCTTTTCCCCACTGAATTAAGAAACTGCACGCTAGAGACGGTAGAAGAGATGTGAACTTTGGCAAATTGAGAAACTTTATTTGCCGCTAGAGCGTGAGCTGCGCACCTACCTCCACATAAGAAACTGGGCGCTACAGCCGTATCGAGCAAAATCCAATGCCGAACATTATCCCTATTTGACTATTGAATTTGACACGCTGAACTCGATAAATCCAACGACCCAAATTTTAAGAAAATCGCCCGCTGACTTGGGGAATTTCGGACCCACCCAATAAGAAACTAGCGGCTGGCGTTTTCGGGCCAGTTTCTTATATATCGCGTTTTACTGTACCCGTGGGGTATCACAAGCACACTTTGATGCGGTTTCGGACATGCACTCACGATTCCGCAACTCATCACGGGAGCACTGATCCCCCCCCACCGCTTGGGGCAGTCTCTCCTTTGTTCACCCTTCGCCCTCAGTGGCCCTGTCACCGTGTCTCCGTGCATCCGCCATCCGACCGACTATCACTGCACAGTTAAAACACCTAAGTATTTTATCTTATTCAGTTTTAGTTCGACCGGATCACTGCGTTTCTTCCCTGTGCTGGAGTGACTTATATATATATATATATACAGTATATATTACGTCCTCCGTCAGGTTATGGGCCGTGCCACTTCTGTGGTGGTCCGCTCTCGTCTTTGACTCGCTTCGGCCTGGTGTGTCGATTCTACTTTGACCTTTACTTTGGCCTGGAGCGCCAAACCCGACCTTTTCTTGGCATGGAGCGCCAAACCGTTTCCTGATTCGGTCTGGAGTACCGATCTGACCTTAGATTACCCTGACAACGCGACCGACGACCAGCAATCTTAGCTCTCAACCCTCTCGAGAGTTACCGTTATTAATTTGGAACTTTCTTTGACCTTTTGTACTTCACCTCTCTAGCCCGCCAGCAGCACCTCTACTGTCGGAGAGCTAGTTTACCGCACGGCATTTTTGACCTCACCAACGTTTTCCTCGCGGGATTCTGACCTAATTTGACCTTTTCATCGTACGATTCCGCCAATTTCGCGAAAAGTTACGTATTTTCTACGAACCCAAACCTCTTCGCCAACAGAATTTGCAGCCGCAGTGAGCATGTCTTCGCTGCGTCAGCGCGCGAGCATGGGCGCGATTCGTTCTACTTTGCGACTGCTTCGACAACGAGAATTTTCCACTGGCTTCGGTATGGTGGTGTCTGGTGGTGCTTATGCGCCAGACACCAAGCACGCCTCTGACAATTCCGCCTTCGACGGCAAGCACCTTTGACACCAACGACTTCATCCCTCCACTTCCCTCACCTTCACCTTATGCGCCCCCTGGTCACCACCTGGTGGTGTCTGCGTGGTGGTGTTGTCGCGCCCACTTCACTCTTCACCATCATCCCTTTAGAGCCTTTTGCCACGCGCTCAACTGCATCCCTACACCGCATTTTCCGCCACCCACCCCCTACTGCCACCCACATCATCGCACTTGCTCTGGTGGTGCCAGGCCGCTTTTGGCTTTGGCACCGCACGGGCATTGGTTGACTACATCATGGTGACGCTCATCCACCCTCATCGAGAGCACCGCCGCCGCCATTTCCAGTAGAGATGTTCTGAACGGATGTACAACTCTCTAGCCTTTAGCTGTTACGATGTTGGGGCAACGCCCATGCACGGATGTGCCGCTAGTTGGGCTGCGAAAGGCCCCTTAGGCTCTAACATTTAACAGACTTTGGGTTAGGTTTAGGGTTTTGCATCTTGCCATGGCCACTCACCCCTTCAGGGTGAGGTGGTGTCACGGGAGCACTGATTCCCCCCCCACTGTTTGGGGGGGGCACAATCTCTCCTTTGTTCACCCTTGTTCGCCCTCAGTGGCCCTGTCACCGTGTCTCCGTGCATCCGCCATCCGACCGACCGTCACTGCACAGTCAAAACACCTAAGTATTTTATCTTATTCAGTTTTAGTTCGACCGGATCACTGCGTTTCTTCCCTGTGTTGGAGTGACTTATATATATATCTATATTACGTCCTCCGTCAACTCACCGGTGCGGGATAGTGAATGCGAATTAACGCATTCTAGCGCTCAAATCCCCATCGCTCGCCCCCGAATAATAAGCTCGACGGTTTTAGGCAATTTTGAACCTGCTGAACAAGATTCCGCTGTCCTTTTAACTGATCCACGCTGATCCAAGAAGTTTGGAAAAAATTGAAAAGGTCCGCGAAGATGAGGCATCTTCCATTCTAGTGGGCAGAATGCGAAACCCCGCATATCAAATTGTTCCTCTCGCCAATATGAGTTCATCATAGCCTTATATGTGCGGTGCCTAACATGCATATGCACTTTAATGGTATATCCATGCCGCTGCCACAATGTTAAAAAGCGGAGCGGAAGGTTAAAAACCTGCTCTGAAATATTTCCCACTAACGCAGGAAACAGTTCGTGAAAGGATGAAATCGTGGATCGCGATTTTCTCGCGCGGTCGAAAAACTTGGACCGTGATATCCTATACTCGTGGCTACTCCCTACGTTTCTAGACGCGTGCAATACATCGTATTGAACACATATTGCAGGCACATTGCACGCGTGTTGGCAATACATGTTCAATACAATACAAAATGTTACAATATGTGTGCAATATGCCTGCAAGCGCTCCAACATATGTTCAACATAGTATTGCAGTGAGCCCTCATGTATTGGAGACATATTGAAGTTTTGATGCAGAGAGTTATTTCAACATGCCTTCAACACGTATGTGTAGTATAGGGTTGGAGACATGCACCATGCATGTCGCAGACAATATGAAGGCATGTTGCAGGCATGTTGCCCACATATTGTATACATATTGTAAGTCAACATTCAATATGTTGGATACATACTGCGGACCTATTGCATACGTATTGAACATACAAATTCAATATGTTGTACAGTAATACCCCCCCCCGAAAAGCTGGCTGTTTCCTTAACCTAGCATTTCCTTAAATGTCAGGTATTACTGTATATATATTGCGGACCTGTTGCATATGTATTGAAACGGAAAATTCAGCGTATGTCGGATACATATTGCGGACCTATTGCATACGTATTGAACATACAAATTCAATATGTTGGATATATATTGCGGACCTATTGAATAATGAATATGTATCGAAACGGAAAATTCAATATGTTGGATACATCTGCGGACCTATTGCAAGCATACGTATTGAACATACAAATTCAATATGTTGTATATACATTGCGGACCTATTGAATATGTATTGAAACGGAACATTCAGTATGTTGGATACATACTGCAGACCTGTTGCATACGTATTAATTATACAAATTCAACATGTTGTATATATATTGTGGACATATTGCATATGTATTGAAATAAAAGTTGCCTATGTTGGATATATACTGTAGACCTATAGCATGCATATTGTACATTTGCAACATGCAGTGTGTTCACTATGTATCCACTATGCGTATGCTACAGTAATACCTCACCTTTAAGAGAATCGACGATAAGAGACCAGCCAGCGTTTGGGCTTGGGGGTGGGGGGTGGTCGCGTTTTTTCCGATGACCCTGAGCCTTTTCAAATCGTTAAGAGAATGGGTCCAAATAAGAGAACGGGAGCTGGCTAGATGAGGAAATATGGTTGGGAAACCATGTTAACCCCTAAGTTGCCGTTGGAATTTTTTGCGAAATTATGTGCTTTCGGGGAAATCCGAAGTATGGCATGATTTTGGCTGCATGCACGCATGCGACATCATGTATGGTATAGGCGACCATCAAATAAGCCACAACGAACCATGATATAGCTACCTCTATCTTATATCTCGAGATATATGGATTATCCAACCAAAATTTTGAGTATTTTGAGCATGGAAATTACGCATATATCTCGTGTACGTTGCGTGACTGCAATCTTATTAACCTATCCCGTGGTTAAATGTCGTGGAAATTGACATGTGAGAATATCCCTAATCGATAGTGCGCATTAATACCGCCCAATGTGCCAATAATTGCCAATAATAGCAAAAAAACACCAAAAAAACACTCGGATTCCAATGTTTTCCCATACTTAAGAAATGTTTTCCATACTTAAGCCAAAACTCAGGCGATTTTGCTCATAAAATGAGACTATGTGATGATATAATACCCCATGTTGCATGCAAGACTGGCGTTGGGATCCATTTGTATCTTATATTTCCACATGGCCACGTATATGATTACCACTACAATGTTTATGGCTTGGCTAGCTACTTTTCAAAGCCAAATTTAAGCGCAGAATGACACAAATAGACAAATTTGGGTTTGGGAATGCTAACACGTGAGAGATATATCGCATTGGTATCTGTGCTATACCCTTGGTTAACTTGTAGCCATACATCATGAGTGCGTCCACAAACCTTGCAATGCCCGTAACGCCAACCGCGCATATGCCGTTTCATGGTACGTCACGCTCTTATTTTCGAGGGCTTGTTGAGATTTCTCAACCAACGGCAACTTAGGGGTTAAACCATGTATTAAATATGGTATGGTCGCAAATAAGGAACAAACCTGGCTATCGCTGACCTTATTGGATCGCGCTTCGTTAAGCGCCGCTGGCGTATTGGGGGTTCACTTTTTTCCGATGAGGTCATTGACCGCATATCCCCGTTTCTTAAATATGCAGTATTACTGTATGCGAGATAAACAAAATAAGAATAGTAGGGAACACTCGAGCATCTTTACTACGATTAACATGTATCTAGCTAGGCACAAAGGAATACGAATGGGACTATCAAATATTATCATACCAATACACAAAATGATGTTCTACTCGTGCACTTTCTATTTACAAGATGCCAACCTAAAATCAATGTATTCATCTATAACGCTTGACGGGATGCTTGAAGTTGACGTTGTACTCGAGGCGGTCGATTTCCTCCATTTCGCCCTCCTCGAAACCAGCCAATCTGAAAAGGAAAGTAAAGAGCCACTTAGTAAAAAGCGGAAATTCACAAAATAAACCTTTATTGAAAACATAATTAACAACCGAGCAACCTCAAATAAATGCGAATATGAACGCGAGATGAAATACTAATATGACTTCGCCACGCGAACGTTTTCAGCGGATCTGAAAAACGAAACCAACCAACTAACGTTTAGTAAAGAAGAAAAAAATTAGCAGTCGTCAACGAAAGAAGCAAAGGAAAGTAACAGGGGGATGTGGAGTGAGTTGGATTTGAACCAACTATTTCGAGTGCAAAGGTCTCGCGGGAATTTCCCGTTCACTCCTAATCAAAGTTTCACGCATGCCAAGTATGAGCGCGCGAAGCACACACAAAATAATATACACGCATAACCAAAACATGCACTGCAAACCAGTGCCATATTGCAACCTGTGAGAATTTAAAATATCATAGCACGCAACTCACTGGCGAGGCTGCTGCAACACTGCTGACGGCGAACTGTGAAGAGTGCAATAACGTGAGTTTGAACTTTACCGTTCAGAAAAATCGAAGTGCTCAAAAACTTTCCCTGCCGTTCAGAAGTCACATCGGATCGACTCGTCATGCGAGCACGATCGACGATGACGACGATGATGACGATGCGATGTCTCAGACTCTCAGTGACATTGCATCCGAGATAATCGACTTATCGAGTTTTAATTATTAATATGACTACAACGCATATGTAATAAATTCCATCGTAATGGTCTAGTGGTTGGCCGCCGCTCTCACATGCCTGAGGTGATGGGATCGCGTCCCACTGAAGGTTTTTTCCGATCCATATTTGGGGTCATTTCGGGGGGATTTCTTGAGCATTTTGGGGGTACTTCTTGAGTTACGATTTCGGCCGTTCGATTCACGAACGAGGGGTGCAGATTCTCCTAAAACTTAAAATTCCAAAAATTGTTTCCCCGAAAATCCTTCGATCTGTTCAATACTACATCAATACGGGAGGGCTCACTCCAATACGTTAGCGATTTCAGGCGTATTGAAATGGCGTATTGGAGATGTATTGAAAAAGTGCCAGGTCAGCAATTCGACGAAACGTCGCCAATCGGCAATCAGCAATTCAATACATCTCCAATACGCCATTTCAATACGCCTGAAATCGCTAACGTATTGGAGTGAGCCCTCCCGTATTAAAGTAGTATTGAACAGATTCTCCTCTCAAAAGTTTTTTTTTAAATTTTTGTAAAGGTCAATATGCGTGCAACCGCCTGCAGGGCTCAAGGCAGGGATCACTTCAATACGTGAGGGCTCACTTCAATACGTGAGGGCTCAAGACCTTGAGCCCTGCCTTTAGCCCCCCCTTTCAGTATGCTGCGGAAGTGTTGACGTGAGCCCTAAAAAAGTTGAAAAAACATGTTCTTCAATTCTGGTGAGACTTGTTATATGGACTCAGGAGCTATATTTTGCGACATAGCTTGTGTGCGTTTTGTGTGGGGGGGGTCCGAAAACCTTCTTTTGGGTTATTGCTTTACTTGAAAGTTCCTTCCGCATATCGTCAATATGTCCGCAGTATATGTCCAACATATTGCAGCATAGTTGCAGTACATTTTCGAAGGGTGGTGGGCGTGGTAAAGGGGACTTCAATGCAGTCCGAGGAGATCAAATTGTTCATGGTGAAAAGCGACCTCGCCATGAACGATCCCCTCAATCACCATCACCAAGTGATGCGGAGCGACATCGAACCGGCTTGCCTTCGGCTAGAGCCGCCGCCCTCGTCCAAGGGAAGGCGCCCCCCCCCGTACAACAATCTTCGTTAGCCAAGCGCGCGATGAGAAATCCCGCGCAAGGCGGGTGCTTAGCCGATCGAGAGCCGATCAAACCTTCCAATGCTCAGGAGGGTACATCCCTCAAACCCCTCCCAATATCAAGCTCATATTCCCGGAAGGTTGGAGTACCGCGGAAGGCTTCCGCGACCCGGAGTATGAAACGATTACGAAGAAGGAACGCCTTTTGGCGTGGATTGCGCCTCCACATCTTCCAATATCTACGAGGGAACTGGAGTTGTCCGCGAGGTAGCACCCTTTCTCTTTCTTCTCGACGTGGAGGTTGTGTCTGTCTTGCTTCACAGGACTCTTTGCTACATGTATGCATCATACTCCCTCTGATACAACGCGCCCACAAAAAGGGGCTCAGCCCGCTTGTCAGCGGGGTGACATCTAGAGAAAAAGCAAAGTGCTCAAAAAACTCTAGAAGATGGAGAAGCAGCCGTGGTCGGGTGAGTGGAGGGGTGGCTGAATCTGGGTGGTGGGGAAGGAAGTCGAAGAATTCAAGGGGTTTTTGGAGACGTTGAAAAAGGTGGCCAGGGTGGGCGGGGGATAGGGATTGTGCAGGTTTCGGTGTTCCATGTTTAATTTATAACAAATTGCATATAAACACCCAAATAATCGATTACTTATCGATTGTGCCGATTATCGATACCGTTTTTCGGATATCGGATTATATCGATACCGAAAAATCAAACTGATATAGAGCCTTGACCTGCGATGCAGTCCGTCACCGATAGCTAAAAGCCCAGTCATATGTTTTTTAATCTATCTTAGCCTTCGTTTCTGCAGCGTCCGACTGTTTCCGTTGTTTGGCTTGACTAATATGTAATATATATATTAGGTCTTCCATCATATCCCTTCGCTTCCCTTCTCGTTTTGGAAAGGATCATCTGCTACCGACGTTGGAATTCAGCCTGGCTTTTTACTTATACACGATTATATATTAATCCGGGCACCTCGCGGCTCGATCGAGCCTGCCCATCATCGTCCTCACCGGCCGGTTCCGCGGTGGATCGGCATCGCGGCGGTGGATGACTACAACGTTCAACGTACACTTCAGTGCGGGAACCTGTGAAAGTAGTAGGGGGCGATGATAGAAAGGTCGGGTCAGCGCCCGCTATTCATTCGTGCACATCCATTCGCCTCGTAAGGCGAATCGGCGAATAGTACTTCTGAATTAACTGCGGTGGTACGTTTCTTGAGCGAGCATTTTGTGTTTACTTGGTTTCTTGTGTGAACTAACGATGCGGGTTGTGCGGGAGCTCGTGCTGCAGGCTTAGAGATCACGAGACCGCGCCCTGAGATGTGGAGGGCTAAGTTGGCAAGTGCCAACCTAGTGTGGGATGAAACCCACCCACGTGGGACCCAATGCATAAAACGGTTTGCAGCCGAGGTGTTTTCGTGCGTCAGAGCGCACGAAACTTGGCACCGCTAATATTACTGATAGTATCTCGGTAGAGGTAATATTAGTGCACCCTTTGAAGCGCAAGGTGGGCCGAGCGTTGAGTATGCTGCACACGTTCGCATCTTCACTTATTACGTAGAAAACTACTCTCACAAGTCAGAGCCTCCGGACGCGGCGATTTTCTCCCGGTTTATCGATTTTTTTTTATTTTTTGTGGTAGTCCGGAGGTTACGAGCTGCTTTCCATTGCTTTCTGTCGAGAATCGCGCGATCGGCCGCGCAGCGGCCGAAGCTCGTAGCCTCTGGCTTGCGAGAGTAACTGCAGAGTAGTAGAAAACGTACAAACGTTACGAAACGTATAAAACTGAAATGGATGCAGTGAAAATTATGCCTGACGATGACGTACGGCGTATTAAGAGTGTAATGAAAAGCGCGACGGATTCCTTTTCGATTCCTCAGATGCGAATTATATTTTTCATTGTTTACAAATTCCGTACAGCCGTTCGATTAAATAGGAAGGACATCTAAACCGTTATCGAAATCGCACCGGTATCTTTCTGGAATCTGTCCGCTTCCGTTCGCGCTTCTTAAGCGCTTTACATTGTGAAAACCTAGTGCAACAGGGTAGATTAATGAAGAGATTGATAACTCTTCGCGATATATTAGAAGCGAATAATGTTTAATATAAGGTATTATGAACGCTAGGAAGCATCCCCGCACAGATTCGGTGACTGGAAGCAGATCCAGGATTCCCCGCTTCGTGTGGCGGAAGCGGGAACCGGCATCCTGATGTGAAAGCTGATAATATAGTGATATATTAGCTTGCACTGTAAAATGTCAAGGCAGTGAGGCAGAGTTTCTCGGTTCGGCTAAGTCAGATTAAACTGGGAGATACACAGTTTTAAGCTAGCGGACGGACCGTGACACTGACACACGAGCGGAGATAGACAGCAGGCACTGCAAGTGACATCCGAGCAGGCGAGGGGTGACACAGGGCACCACTGACCTCCCCCCTTATGGGGGGTGAGAGTCAGTGTTCCCATGACACCACCTCACCCCGAAGGTGGGAGGTGCACTGCAGGGCCAGCCGGTACTCCCGGGCAGGCGGCTAGAAGAAATGTAATGTTCCTAGCTACTAGTCAACTCGTGATGTGCCAATTCAGGGGTCTCAATCTAGGGTTTGGATAGGTTTCAAGCGGTGGCGGCGTCATTCCCGATGGTGAAAGGTGTCGAGCGCCAAGTAGCCAACGTTCAACCAATGCCTGTGCGATGCCAAAGCCAAAAACGGCCGGGCACCACCAGAGCAAGTGTGCCGTTGCAAGGGGGGCGAGTGTGAAAAATGCGGCGAGACAGCGCGCAATTCTCCAACCCCAAGGCAAAACCAACGTTAGGGCAAGGTGGGGGGGGTGCGGCAGCACCACCAGCCACCACCAGATGGCAACCAGGGGGCGCACAAGATGTAGGTGTAAACGGTGAAAAACGCGGAGAGTCGGAGTCGTCACAGTCAGAGCTCTCGTTGTCGATGTCGTCGCAAACGCTAGTGTCGATGTTGTTGCTTGGTGCACAAGCACCACCAAGCACCACCATACCGCAACCAGCGGTAAATTGTTGTCTTCGAAGGAGTTCAAGCGCCGATCTCAGCGCGCCCATGCGCGCACGCTGCCGCAAAGAAGCCATGCAGCTGCGGCTGTAAAATCTGCAAGATAAGGAGTTTGGGTTTCCAAGGGAAAACGTAACTTTTCGTGAATTTAACAATTTCCAACAATGAAAAAGTCAAATTGGGGTAGATTTCGACGAGGAACACGGTGGTAACGTCAAAACCGTCGTACGATAAGCCAATCTTCCGGCAGCAGAGGCGCTGCTGGCCAGAGTGTCGGTAATCGTCGGCTACGCACGCAAAAGTGCGCTAGATGTCGGTAGATGTCGGTACTAAAGATGTCGGGATGTCGGGGGTGACCGGTGCGAAGGCAAGGCGGTCAATGTCGGCAGTAAATTGTCGGAAGTGTCGGTACTAGGTTGATGTCGGACTAGTTGATTGGTAACGCACAAAAAAGCGCGTTGTAGTGTCGGTACTAGTTGATCGGAAACGCACAAAAAAAGTGCGCTGTAGTGTCGGTAAATGTCGGTACTAAAAAATGTCGGTATGGGGTGACCTATGCGAAGGCAAGGAGGTCGAATGTCGGGTTGAAGTGTCGGTACAAGGTTGAAGTGTCGGTAGAAATGTCGGTAAAAATGTCGGTTCGAAGTGTCGGATAGAATCGCAGGGCGCGAAGCGGACGGAATACAAGAAAAACACCTCTGAACGTAGGTGGGTCCAGACCTGATGTGAAAGCTGATAATATAGTGATATATTAGCTTGCACTGTAAAATGTCAAGGCAGTGAGGCAGAGCTTCTCGGTTCGGCTAAGTCAGATTAAACTGGGAGATACACAGTTTTAAGCTAGCGGACGGACCGTGACACTGACACACGAGCGGAGATAGACAGCAGGCACTGCAAGTGACATCCGAGCAGGCGAGGGGTGACACAGGGCACCACTGACCTCCCCCCTTATGGGGGGTGAGAGTCAGTGTTCCCATGACATCCGCAAAACGGCATTCCCTTCGGTATCCTGCCGAAGGGAACGCTAAGAAATAGTAATAACAACGACTTAAACATATTTTCAACGCTGTATGTGTGCATCTGTGTTTCATTTGGTCATTTGGTTCACACGCTTCGAGCCCCGCGGCACATCCGGGATGGCGCGTGTAAGTTACTAAATACGCAAACCAACGCAGCAAGTACGTCCATATGGGCTGTTGAACAAACGTTACTTGGGGCGTTGCGAGAAACCGATGGGAACAGCTGCATTCGTACATCTCTAGAGATGATGTAAAGAAGTAGCATGCCAAATCTTTGCGAGAAATTGGATTCACGCAAGACCGTTTGGGAGGACCTAAGCCCTCGACTACCTCAAACCTTCAGAATGCCCTTCCGGCAGGCATTGATGTCCCTTAATTGCACCTGCACGTTCCGGGGCGGCTGCATATAAGCAATCCCAATATTAACGCTATAAGTATTTCATCTTGGATTTTATATCCGTCGCGTTTTTAAATATGGTCTTAATACGCCGTATGACGTGTGGAACAGTCATGTCTATGTCTTGACTCCGGCTTGTGGAAGCAGGAAGGCGTACGATCCGAATTTTTCGGGACTGGTCGAACGACAACTGTGGCAGAATCGAGAATGGGGATTAAAGTTAATCCCCATCCCCATCCCCACCTGATTCCCCCCGCCGTGGCACGCATGAGATGACGGTCCAACATCCCTCGCCATGAAGACAGAACCGTCTGCGTCTTCACCTCTACACGTCTACACGTCTGCACTAACTCTCAACTTTGCAGCGGTTTACAGCATACCAGGGCTATAGATACCTATTTGGGTGCGCCACAGTGTCATCACGCTTGATTATCAAGCTCCCTGTCTACCCTATTACTCTACGGTTGCGTTGGTAATCGCGTGGCGTGTGTGAACAAAGGAAATATGTTGTCCTCCGCGACCAGCACGTGTGTTATAAACCGTCCCCTATCTTTCCGCCTCCGCAGAACAGCGCTTCGGGGCGGAGTGAAGTTCACTGGATACTCCTGCTCGGCGAAGTGTGAAAGCAACAGCCGCGCGGTGCGGGACAATCGTCAAGATATAGATGCGGCCACTGGGAGTGTCTATGGAGTTATGTCAGCCACGTCGGTCACACGTAGAGGGGCTCTATCAGCGGCGCTCATTGCGAGCCAGTTGCTAAGTGATGCAGCACTGGCTGAAGAATTCTACACAACACCTTCAGGTTTGTTTTCGAAATAGTGTGGGATGTCAACTTCTTTGCATCTTTTCGAATAATTGACTGGTTTCCCTGCAACCCGGCCACACAAGTTATATTGACAAGCACATTCTGACCATAAGCATGTTTTCCGTGTTTTGTGCGCGTACATCAGCTTGGATGCCGTCATCCGGAGCTCAACGTACGCAGCAGCCTGATAGATCGTTCGGTTGTTGCTCGCAGGTTTGAAAGTTCTCGACGCCAAAGTGGGTGATGGTGCCAGGCCACAACCAGGTGAGCTAGAGTGTCGCCCCGACATCGCATGTTCACATTTCGAAACTGCGGTCACACAGTCAGAGACTTACATTCCAATTCTTGCGAGAACTTATGTTCTGTATATGTCGCAAGGCCCTCAGCGATTCGAAATGCGCCTCATCTCCTTCGTGCTTTGCTCATTCAGTGACTGTCTTTGCAGGCGACACGGTTGTGGTGCACTGGTCTGGCTATACTTCTGGATATCAGGGAAAACGTATCGAAAACACTTCCAAGCGCGACGATCCCTTCGTGTTTAAATTGGGGTCAGGGACGGTAAGCAGCCTTCTCTTCGATGTGTCTTGTGTAGGTTATCAATTACCCTCGGATCGTCTAGCAAGGATTTCGTCGGCGAACTACCACCGGGACCTCCTATGAATCGCGCGGAAGCGATAGCCTTCGCGCGCGCTATGCAGATTTGGCATAGTTTTGGTCGAGACAGTAAACAAATGGCCACATATTGCTAGCGTCCAAGCCATGTAGGTAGTGTAGACCGCGGTTCTGACGTGCTCTTATGCATACCCTGCAGGTCATCCCAGCCTTTGAAGAGGCGGTCGCCTCGATGAATGTCGGAGGTAAAATGCTTGCTCAGAAAGCTCGTGGGTTGCTTCACTGCTCAAATTTACCGTAGCTGTGTAAAGTTGGGACAATGCTATTTTCGAAGACGGCAACTTGCTCGAACCCGAATGACCCGTCAGACCAGCCAGTGTCACCGTTTAGCAAAAGCCTGTGCAGCATGGCCTCGCATACCAGCGGTCACTCGTTAGCGGTTGTGGCCTGCTAACAGGATTGCGGCGTGTGGAGATCCCCGGCGACCACCCGGAGCTATCTTGGCCGAGAGACCGTAGTGAGCGCTTCTTGGACGTCATCAACCTTAAGTAAGTTGCAAAGCCCGCCTCCGAACACCTCACTCCGTTTGCGATCCCAAGCCGGTCCCCGGTTGCCTGGCTCTGTATGGTTTGCCAAGCCGGTCCCCGGTTGCCTGGCCGTGTATGGTTTGCCAAGCCGGTCCCCGGTTGCCTGGCCGTATGGTTTGTTGCCGGTCCCGGTTTGCTCGGCCGTGTATGGTTTGCTGCCGGTCCCCGGTTGCCTGGCTCTGTATGGTTTGCTGCCGGTCCCCGGTTGCCTGGCTCTGTATGGTTTGCCGCCCCCGGTTGCCTGGCTCTGTATGGTTTGCCAAGCCGGTCCCCGGTTGCCTGGCCGTGTTTGGTTTGCCGCCGGTCCTGGGTTGCCTGGCCGTGTTTGGTTTGCCAAGCTGGTCCCCGGTTGCCTGGCTCTGTGGTTTGCAAGCCGTCCCCGGTTGCCTGGCCCGTGTGGTTTGCCAAGCCGGTCCCGGTTGCCTGGCCGTGTTTGGTTTTGCCGCCGGTCCCCGGTTGCCTGGCCGTGTATGGTTTGCCAAGCCGTCCCCGGTTGCCTGGCCGTGTTTGGTTTGCCGCCGGTCCTGGGTTGCCTGGCCGTGTTTGGTTTGCCAAGCCGGTCCTGGGTTGCCTTATCCCTTTATATCGGGTGTCCCAAGCGCGTTTATTCTTGTTGGCCTTTTATCATATCCCCTTTTTCTGAAACCACCATGTTTTTACCCGAGAAATTTCTTCTATTGCTATGACCGACATGAGGGCTGCGACAGCAGATGTTACCTTGTCCTGGTCACTTGTGTAGTCGTCCGTAGATGCACTCCGACAGCAAGCCCGAGTTTCTTCTACATTCTTGACACATATCAAGGCTTACCAACTGCAGTATGTTTGCTTTGGAACGATGCGCTGGTTGAAACTGCTTTCGGGATATTGGCCAGGTATAGATATGGACCGCAGCCTTCTGAGTTGGGTGGACAGCGTGCCCTTGATTTCGTGCTTGACAATCCCACGCTGCAAGACTTCAACCGTACTCTTGTGATCGATTTCCGCTTGCTCAACATCCGTAAGTGATTCTCAAACAGTTTTGGCAGTGTCTGGAGGGGACTGCGTCAGTGTGGCATAGCGGAAATTGGATGTATACAAACGTTTTCAAGCCGTTATGAATAACAGAAGTTCTTGCTATGGACATGTAGACTTTTTTATAAGCGTTGACGCCACGGGAGTTTGGTGTGCAGATCCCCTCTAGGGAAAATACAAAGCGGTTATGCTCCAATTATGCTTGAAATTTTAATGCCAAGTTGAATCCCCAACTACAAAGTATTACAGCTTTTAAGATTTTGTATGGTAGGGAACAAACACAAAGTACTTTCGAACGGATCTACACAGGCTCGGTTGCGGTTCCCAAACCGTCGGTTCCTTCGCTATCCCGAAGGAATCGACCAAATTTTGGTCAACAGGCAAAAAATAATGGAAGAGCCGGGACATGGTGATGCAATGGGAATCATTTAATTTCATGTTCCTTGAAACTTCAGGACACTGCTATTTCCAAAGTGTACAGGGGAAAACTCCTTTGAATTTTTAATCTATGCCTAATTGAGACGATTTGTTTCAGGAGGAATTTAAACATGGTATGTTGCATACCTGGTATAGATTTCTTCGACTGCCATTTTTGGAATGGCAATTACATATTTTTGTTTTATGCGATTTGGTGCGAGATGAAAGAGCTTTTTGTAATGATAGCTATTGTGTGTGGAACACAATTTTCATCCCGTGAACGATATGTCACCGTCATGCCTTTTTAGGCGAATGTTACTTCAACCTCTTGATTTGTGCATATAGTTTTGTGTCGCACTGGTGTTGGCGGGCAGATCTCTATGAGCAAGCGGATGTCTCGGGCATGGAGCCAGCAGTGGTTGCCACCTGGATTACCGTATAATACGGCTCTGCCTGATGTGGATGACGTCATCACTCCACAAGAGCCGAGTTCTATCAAGAGTCGTTGCCATATTGTTTTATGGAGTTGTACACGCTGCATACAATAATAGAGTTGGTATTATTCAAAGGTCAATCAATGCTTCGTACTTAAGATGAAGACTTGTATATTAATGATGTCTCCATAGTTTCCCAACTTCAAGTTTGGCTCTAATAACCTTCCGATTTGAAGTTCTTATTGCAAATGGTTACTCCTGATGAAATAACTGATTTCATTGTTATTGGATGTTTCGGTTGTGCAGTGTGCCTCGCCCTGGCAGGCTTTGATTTCAGGCCAAGCCCAATCATTCGACCCGTTGTACTTCGCCAAGTGCGGGGGTGATGTTGGATATAAGCCAGGGCCGGTAGCGTTAGCGATGGCGATGGCCGATGCAGAAGTTCCTGAGAAAAATGACACGACAAGTACTGAAATTATGGTATTTCTCAGGGTTCAGACAATTGTGTCTCAGGAAATTCTGCATCAGGCCTAAAATTCCGCAGCAAACCCCAAAGTTCTGCATCGCGACAAAAAACATTATATTGCGACAAAAATAAGAGGCTTCCCCTTTTTCTGATACCGTTTCGGATATGTAAGAATGCTTAGCAAGGTGCTCGTCCCCCATAGATCTATACAACGTTGTATATCCAATTAAGCCGCAGGTTCGTATATCTCATGAATCTCTCAAGGAATTCACGGGAAACGGATATCTCACTGACTGAAATGAATGCGGAAACATAAACCTAAAGCCCCGAAGAGTCGAACCTTCCTCCCACTGACTACGGCCCAATCGGTCACGAGTTACTTGTCACAGACCCGAACCTGTTAGAGGTCATATATAACCAATACTACCGGTCAGAGCTGTCGTTTGAGTATATTTCAGCGGCGTTGGCCCCGCAATAGCCCCCGGCTGTTTGAGCATATTCGTCTATCGGCGTTGGCCCCGCTAGTATAGTTGTCCGCCCAGCGCCCTGCATATATATCCGCCTGCTACTGATGTGTTTCACCTGCTTGTTTGTGAATAAGTGCACCTTTAGACTATAAGACGATGTATTACGATTGGATTCCTCAATTTGATCTGCCCTGCTTTTAACTCGGAGCACACCGTTATATATCCGGATCGACTAAATAGTTTGATATGAGAGCGGAGGTGGTGGGAGGAATCACAAGTGGTAGAGCATGCAGCAGGGGCAGGACAAATAAGAAGAAACGGTGGAGAGAAACAACTAAAACCTAACGGTTTGGCCCTTGAAAACAGTTTTTCACAAATCTTCCCGAATGCTTCTACATCGTGTGCATAGGACTACAATCTTGTGCTATGGGCGAAGCTCTAGGAGTGTGAGTAGCGGTCCCCGTAAGGCATGCGTGCGCATAAGACTGCACCAACATCGTGACACGTCCAAAGGGGGCTCCTCCTAAAGAGCGGCAAGGTACATATGTCTTTGTGAGGGGGGGGGGAACGCTCACCAAAAAGCTCAAGCGGTACTCAGAGGTTACCGGTGTGGCCGGGAAGATGATGGGGGCAATAGCTAAGTGGGAATAGAGAGAGAGCATGGAAAAATAACATATGGGTGCTCCGTCTCATGCTTGCGCGCACACTTTGCGATGTGATGAGCGGCCGAAGGCCCAACCGCCCCATCAAGCATATCACAAAAAGAGCTTGGTGTCTCAACAGCTATGCCACACAGCATACCCTATACTGTGATTCAAAGTTCAGATATTTAGCCATGCCGGGTACCCTTCATCAATAAACCCCACCTGCTTTTCTTAGATTTTGAAACACGGAAAGGATAGGCGATAAGGAAGCGAACAAACTAACTTGGTTGGGCTCTTTTATCTTCACTCCATTCGAAGGATATCAACTCAAACCATACATCTGCTTAAAGCTCGCTACAGCGTTACTCGCCTCCAGCTGTTTTTGCCCGTCAGTTTTCTTGCGATATGTGGTTCCTCTATGTTCTGTTGTCGAGTTTTCTTTCACACATTCTTTATAATCCTGTAGGTGCACAGAACAAGGACAACACGTAAATTAAGTGACATATACGTCGGGTGTAGGAGAGGTCCTGAGAAAATTCGAGAAAATTCAAGATAGCTTACGTCACCATGGACGAGTTGTTCAGTCTATCATGTGACGGTCTTGCATTTTGTGTTTACGTCTCGTCTCGAGAGGACCTTGCCGACAAGTAGAGCTATCGTCACACTGGAACTGCCAGTTGCCTGTGAATACCATTAGTCATAGACTGATGCAAACACTGCGCCTATGTATTCCTAGCACTGTATCGAGATGGGAAGCTTGCCCGAGGAGGTGCCGAGTCTCATTGAAGTAAGAATGCCAACTAGAACGTTCGACTCATGCAAAATTTGAGGACCTGAAGTAGTTCCTGGGGATGCACTTCATGGCCTTGTCGAGGTCTTTGATCGCTGGCTTTTGTTTTCTTTTTCAGTGCGTTTCCCTTCTTTTTAAACCGAGACAACAACGCATCCTCTTCTGCTTCTTCCGCAACGCGCTCGTCGTTTGTCAAGAAGTTGTCCTAGACCGATAACGCCTCAAGTTCAGCTCGCAGCAGTGGCGGCGTCAGGAAGAGACATGCATATTGAGCATATATCCACGTGACATATACATACGAGAACGACACGTATAAAAATCATGGCACAGAAAGTACCTACGAAACAGGGTTCTTGCCGGTGACTGCGGCAACTCGTGAGAGGCGCAAAAGTTCAAACTTGTTACAAATGTGACAAACCGGACGCGCGTTACAAAAGCAAGTCAAAACAAAGGTGCAAAGAACGAAGATCCACCTCGACAAGGTCTCGCGTGGCAAGGTGTGGTGGCAGATTGACGCCTGCCTTGTGTTCTGCATCTGTTCTCGTGATAAAGTCTTCGCGGTGGCGACCTGTGATTGGCATCTTATTATCTGATGCCGCGAAGTGCAAAATCAATTCAAAAGGCCGACGAGCGTTGCTATACCAAGGTATCTATCATCTAGACGCAACGCGATAACATTTCGAACAAGCCGAAACGTGGCGTACCTTGACTGGTATCATCGTCATGGCTATTTGCAGGGTCTTCGCCGTGAAGCTCTATGTCGTTACCGCGAACGAAAGAGAGTTCCAGTGCCCGATGGCGGTCTTGTAACTCGTCTGGCTCGGGAGCCACTGATAGTGGACCACTTACTTTCTGAAAATTTCCTCCTTCGCCAAAACATCCAGCCTGTCCTGGGCCAAATGACGCTTCTAAAGCTCCAGCAACCCTAGCCTTATTCAAAGAGATCTTCTGCGTCGAGGGTTGGCGGCGAAAACGGCGGGGGTCGTCTAGATCCATAAGCAAAATAACTGTGGAAGACTTAGAGAACGACGCCAATCAAGTGCAACAACCCGACGTGAGCTATGGCTCCCCAAAACCGTTCTTACAACATACTGAGATCAAGGTTCCGAGTGGAGAACGAGCGAAAGTGAGTCCCGAGTAGAAGAGGCTTACGTCAAGAGATGGTTCTTGTATGCTTACATGTGTAAGGGCATTTGCGCAAGATCGATGATATTTGAATAGTCTTACTGTCTCTGGTCTGTAGTGAGCTTGTAGTTTGTTTGCAAGCGTTATGAGGTCAATTTGGTTACACTTCGACTTGTGTCACTTCGTTTTTTGGAAGGGACAGGAGAGGGGCGCGGGCGCTGGGAACTCGTCAGATACATACAGTATGATAATGATGACTGCAGCTGCATGTCACAGCTGCGTCATATCGATATCGCGTGAGAGAGAGACAATGAGCGTCGCCGGCATCCGGCAGCAGACGGTGAAGCTGAACACATCCGACACACGGACAGCGAGCTTACACTACCGTAGACATAGACAGTCGACTAGACGATTATTGGAATTAACCCGCTCGACAAGCCAAACTGCGCGCCACGCCACCGCCAAGGCCAAAAACGCAAAGCGCATCCTTGAGACAACAGACATTTATACTGTTGAGTCTGTGACACCGTTCGATATAGTAGCAGTAACAAACAAAACGTCGCGTCGCGTCGCGTCGCATCCGATCGTTATGATTTAGTTTTTTAAAGTTTATAGTTACAAGTCAGGAACTCGCATGCGTTCTACCCGGAAATGACGAATTTCTTCAACAAGTCCTGCGAATATATCAATATGCAATGATATGATAAGGAACGTTCTGGATGCCATGCGATATATCTGCGGATGATATTTTCTCCCATTCCCATAGCCCACGAGGCAAGTCGCGAGCTGCGTATGTACTTCGGTGGTGTTGACTCGTTCGTAAACTTGCCGAAGTCGTGAACAAACGTTACATAATTGAGGAGGACAATTCAAGGACCTTGTTTCTCAACTATTTATCGTTGAGCGACAGAAATTGTGGTGATGGAATCCAACTTTGACGTCGAGAGGTGGTTCTCTCAGCATATAGTGACTCCTTTTCGGCTATTCTTACGAAAGCACCATTGTCAATAGGCTTTGCAGTAGAGGCTCTGCCATATGGAGTTTAGGAGAGCGACTGCAACCTACAGTATATGACATTATCTCTGCGTAACGAATATATTGTGTTGTATGTGTCGTATCGAGCCGACTGAAGCCACTTTAAAGGCAATGGGATGTGGTGAAACAGAAAACGCAAGATTGTGGTTGTTTTACAAGCTGACCGGAAAGATGGAATTTCATACACTCTTGGAGATTCTGTTCATGCTTGGCTGTCTCGTCATGGTGGGCTACTCTTGCGTATTGTACTGTATCGTCGTTGAAAGCGACATATGCGTCCTGGGTAGGCTTTTAACAACCCTCGCGATCGATGTGTATTACAGGCAGAGATGTACGTTCCGAACTCCCCCCACTTTTGAACGAAGATCTCCGAGAGTGCTTTGATCTGATTGATACCGATGGTTCTGGGGCCATCGATACGGATGAGCTCCATGCCGCGTTCCTTTGCTTAGGTGTAAAAATGACGAGGTGCGGTTTCCCGACCAGTTACAAGACCAAACTGATGCTCTGGAGCACAGGTTTGGATGAACCTGCATTTGCGCTACCAGTTCATTCATTGGCATGAGCGGTAAAGGCCTGGTGGTGTATATGGACCCGCCTCGATGCCGTTGCAACTTACCCTGAAACCCGTCCAGATTATGATGAAAGACCGCTGTGATTCATACGAGGTGGCAGAGAAAACGTGGAAGCGATGGTGAACGAGATTGATATCGATGGGTCTGGCGAAGTGGAGTACGAGGAGTTCGTGCAGCTGATGACGCAAGTGAAAGAGTTCGAAGAGGATGATGTTCTTGACGAAAAAGAGGGACCCCCCCCTGCACGAACATCACAGCCCGCGGTGCCCTTCCAGCTCCTCTCTCAGGCATACCGCAGAAAAAAACTGCTTGAAGCGATGACACAGGAAGATGAAGCTGTGAGGTGCGAGCTTCAGTCGCTTCTGACTGCTGCCCCTGCCACAACCAGTAAAAGCCATTTTATGGGAAACGATTGAAGTGCGTATCAGGCGATACAACGGGATCCCCATAGGCTACGTGTTCTCTTATGCACACGACGACCCACGGACATTTGATGTGGCCACGTCGAGTATCTTATCACGGGCATTCTAAAGGATTGCGCCTCGACCGGCCCGACTGTGCCGACTAAGTCGACTGCGTACTCTTGCCTTGGCACGACTGCCAATGCTCCGCGATGCTCCGCGGGAACGAGCACCGCGCAATTTAGGTTTTTATTTTTCACACTTCTCCTATTGTTTTTCTAAGAAGACCTTCTTGCTTCTCCTTGTTTCCAGGCTCCAGACTGTGGCAAAAGCCGACATCTCCATGCAGGCACAGTGGGCTCGGAGGCGAAGGATTACGGAACATGCCAAGCGTCAGGAGAGGCTGCGGATCAACAAGGCATCCAGCAAAGATAGCTACAACGCTGATTTGCCAACCAGACTAAAGCTCTGCGCAGAGAATGCACTGACTGACTCTACCATCTCCGACATACTTTCACATCGGTGCGCGGCCAGGAGAGGAGCCCCGTTCTTCCAGGGCCGGACGTCGCCCGCTTCTCGGTGGTTTGTGTTCCACGGTTTGCCTCACAGTTAAAATTTTGGAGCATACTGCTGCAGGAATTCGACGGTCTCGCTTTCACCCACATTCATGCATTGTTTCATGGCTCGCTATTCGCTTCGGTTGTGGTTTTTGTTTCCCATTAGTTGCACTCTTTAGATCACAGGCTTTGCTTTCTGTTCTGGCCTCGTCACCTTCAGACCCCAATGGACGTGGTGTGTTCCGCCGCAGGGGATTACCCTCCCTCGAATCACTCTTTCATGGTGCGCAGCAGTACGCTCGTGCCTCGAGGTCATGTTCTACTGCAGACCCCGATGCACCGTGTGTTTCCCCGCCCCGGGGCTCAAGTCACAAAAGCAGTCCAAGATCCAGCCGGACTGAACCCCGTCAACGGGTGAGTGCATCATCTGACCAGGTGAGCCTCGGCATCCAATTTGCGTCTGCAGATGTCGGGTCACGTGCTTCGACATATCGCCTGCCCCATCGCTTCCTAAGGCTACAGGCTGCTCAGCAGAAAACTCGTCTTGAAGAAGCTCTCGGAATCCCCAATCGAATTCTCTTGCTGGTCTGAACTTGAAGGCTGAGCGCCGCGTTGTGCCATTTTCTTTTAGCTTTTGCGTCTTCCTGGAGCATGTGTAGGTCCAGGGTGCACTTTCCCCAACCAGCTTTATGTGCAACTTACGATGGCTTGTGATGGGGCAATTACACCTTTTATCTTTCTGTTTGTTTCTTGTAATAGACCGATCACATTACATATATCAGCGTGTTAGCTCACGATGTTGTGACTGCACCGTGTCGCTATGGAGCTACTTATCACACTCTTAAGTAGCTATATGCCGCACACCAAAACAAGGTAAGAGTGAGAGTCCTGCTCAATAAAGTCAACATCACTGCATACGTACCATGCTGACAATTCTTGGCAAGCTTTGTCACAGGTGACGACTTCTGAATTCAACAGCAGTCATGCACCTCCCAGGTTCGCCCAGGATCGACGTTTTGCATCCATACCCTGTAGTGATCAGACAGTTATTGGCAGGAACTTGCAGTTGCTTCCCTGGGCATTCAACTGAGGCAGAGATCAGCCGAGCCCATGACCGCTCGACTGCCCAACAACTCTATGCAGAGCTCAACGAAGCCCGTTACGCCTTGCATGACCCACCATTCGGGGAAAATGTCTTCCAACCCCATGATGTCTTGGCTAACCCACCACTCAGCGAAGAGGTCAGCCATGCCCATGACGCCTCACATGACCCACCACTCAGAAATTAACTCTGCCAAGCCCATGACGCCTAGCATAGCCCACCACTCGTCATAGTTTAGGAAGCCCATGACGCCTAGCATGGCCCACCACTCGTCATAGTTTAACAAGCTCATGACGATCTACCTGTCTCAGCACTCAGCGAAGAGCTCAGCCAACCCATGACACCACGTCTGACCCCCGAAGCGAAGAGCTCCGCCAAGCCCGTGCCGATTTACATGTCGCACCATTCAACAAAGAGCTTAGCTAAGCTCATGACGCCTTGCATGACACACCACTCAGCGAAGTGCTCCGCCAAGCTTATGACGCCTTGCATGACACACCACTCAGCGAAGAGCTCAGCCATCCCCATGACGCCTTGCATGACACACCACTCAGCGAACAGCTCAGCCAATCATTTCACACCTTACGTGACCCAACAATCATAGATGATCGCAGCCAAGCCTGAGACGCCTCAGATGACCTAACACTCAACGCAGCATACAGCCTTCTCCGACAGCTGTCAACGCAGATACACACATGGCATGCTCGTTTAAGGGCTGCACATCCCAGTAACGCCGGATGACTGTGACTTTTGACCAATGTTTAGATGCCATCATCCGTGGTTTTCCGCGTTCCTTCGGAAGATTGACTACATGAGGCCGGTGTGTGGTGTATTACAGCATGCCGCTGAAACAACAGCAGCCGCCTCCCTTGCTTCTGGCTCGGCGTTCACACCAGGCTCAAGCCCACGGAGGCTTCCCGGTGTGTTCTCCACGAAGCGCAAGAACCTCCCAGCAGAGTCCCCGCAAATTGGAAGCCACCCCGAAGTCCTTGGATGGCCGGGGCCGAACATCGCCCTTCGCCTCTTCGCACAGCCTACCATCCGTCACGGAGAGCATCAGGTGTGCAGAGCCCCTCTTTGTATGTTTTCTTGAGACAGAGCTGCTGCAGCACCCTAGAAGGGGATGGGGTAGCGTGTACAGTGCATAGCCTTTTTCCGGAAAGCATCCAGAATCGCTTGCCCCTCTTCCACTTGTGTTTTTTTGGAATCTGAGACCCTTCTTGAGGGCTGAGCTGTTGCTTATCTCACATCGCATATGTTGTGGTGCTATTCGGACTGGCTGATCAGCCGTTGTCTGGTTGTGTAGTCGCTACAGGCGGCGCCACGAGAGCCCCGCCAAGAGTGCGCAATGCCGGCGTTTGGAAGTCGTACGCAGCGTATGCGAGGCCCAGCCTCAGCCTTACCATCAGAGGTTCGGCCAGCTCACAGCAAAACCTGTGATTATGCAAAATCGTCCTGGTGTTGTGCTGGTGTTGTTTTGAATTTATCTGATTTGAGGATGGGCCAGCTGGGCACTAAGCGCAACGCGCTACGGGAGGCAGGTGGCGGCCAGGGATCGTGTGTTTGCATTATAATCAATCTGCATGCATTCTGCAGGGGCATGTCACTGTGCAGATTGCCTTAAAGCTGGGTCAGTCATTAGAAAAAGCTGTCGGCTAATCGAATGGCTCCTCTGTTGCCATTCGCACTGGTTCCGCAATCTGGTGTAGCAGGTAAGTTGGGGGGGGGGGGGGCATGCAGGCATCCACGTTCCCAGTCCGTGGATCTGATAAGAACACTCCCGCGAGGAATATCGCCGCATATTGATATTACAGTTGCAAATACAGTTGCGAGTAATCAGGTGGGGAGAGCCAAAATCCGATATGTTGACCACAGCGCGGGATGTCTCTCTCTGCTTTGCGAGGCTCAAACATTTTAAGCCGGAAATGCCATTTCGCCATGTTAAGTGAGCTATTTGATGAGGATAATGTGTGTAAAAAGCAAGCTATGCTCTGTGCCCTTCGAGATAGTTGTGTTCTTTGCTGATTCGGGCACTGGGTGGGAAGTGAAACCCGCCCCAACAGCTGCACACTTCGGGCTAAGAGCTCACTCTATTGATATCAGCACGATGAATGACATGAGCAGACCATTCAACCGTTACGCACCACTCAGCTAGCCGTATGGGGCACGTCCCCATCGGTATGCAATCATTGCAAGATATGCAGCCTGACTTGCACACAGCATTCTCCTCGTGTTCCGATTGATTTAAGCTGCATGTTCTTTGGACCAGGGATCGCCCTTATCCACGCCAAAGTCGCATCGACCAGGTGCACTCTGACCTGGCATGCCCGCACCTTTTGGGACAAAGATGGCTCGCCCTCTCACATTTTTGCCCCCCTAACTTTCTTGGGAGCTATATTAAAAAATCATCTACTGTCCCTGTGAAGACGACGAACGAAGGTGGTGCTGATTGCCAATGGCTTGCAGTCATAGAGTAATGGTTGCACCGGTCACACATGTGGCAACAGGTCAAATGCCTAAGAAGTCTCAGTGCAGTAATGCATTTCCGGGATGCTGCTGACTGCCTCGTTGTTGAAATGGCAGCCCCATGGAGAAGCCGAGGCCCACCATCGCCCCCTGAAGCGCTACCTGAAGCAGGAATGAACGGGTTTGAAAGAAGACTGAAGGTGGTAAACTTGTCTCCGTCTCAATCACCGGTGCATACGCCAATTGCAAACTATGAGTACATGCAGCACAGCATATTTCCGTCAAATCCTCTCGGATCTCTACCTAGGCACAATGCGAAGCAACATGTTCCACCAACGTAAACTCCATAATCGAGAGGATTGTTGTATGCCAAGAAAAAGAAAAAGAAAAAGAACAGGAGACGTCCCTTTAAGGGTGTGGGGCTTATAGTCCCCAGGACTCCTTTTGTTTATGCAATGTTATGATAGAAGCAAGAGGATAGTAGTAGAGGGTATCTCAAATTAATGCAGTCCGTAAAGCTAATATGTGTGGCTGTCATGTACTTGTTTTCCCGAATGTAATAGTATTTGTATTATGTATTTGTATTTGTCACGTTCGAACCCTGGAACCTAGATCAGCACCGCCGATGATGATCCAACTTTTATATAAGCTTCAGGGGATGAGGCATGCAATCTACTTCTTGTTTAGGTCGTACATCTGTTTTGTGCGATCTGCAGTGGATTGTTTAAGCATGATGGCGTTGGATGGCGTTACGGTTGGCTCTGCCTTCGGCAATTTTGGAGGAAATGTTCCGGTTTAGGAATACGGATATGCTTATTCGATAATAGCTGCTCAATTTTTGCACATGCGTTATCCCGGTCGCTTGTTGTTAAAACTCGGGCATACGTGGAGCGACCAATTTTGGCGAGCATATTACACCGAACCCATGATGAAACCATAAGCCCTCGTTCCTTAATGGCAGATCGCTCCAAACATGGAATCTTAGCCGGAGCGCTTCATCCCCTCATTTTGTTCGCGGCCGTGAAACACCTCTACCGCTTGGTTTCCGCGTGTGATGTGGTAATGCACGCGGAGTAAATAAAACCACTCAACATTATAAGCACCGACTACCGCCGCCTCCTTGACAGGCATGGCTTCCACAGCACTGACCACCAAGAACTTGTAGTATTCACTCTGGCTTACCACCACGCATTGTGCGATTCGTGCCAAGCAACAGAGGCATCCGATTGGTAAATCAGACCGTGATAATTACGACGCGTGTCCCGGCGCGACGGGGCATACAAGGCTACACACGAAGCGATTCACAGCGTGAAACACACATACGTGTAAGTATGAGCGAAGGTCGCTGCATACACAGACTATATCACCATGCGCCACGTGATTATCCGTACACGCGTGGCAGTGCATGTTGCGTTACGAACACATGCATGTAGGCAGCTGGCTCGATGACGCGTGCCCTTGAAAAATAAAGTCTCAAAGCCGAACTTGTGCGTGATCGTCAGGGACGGACCGTTCACCGCGCGTGCGTATATGCAATACTTGCAATAGTTTAGCAATAGTCGCACTGACCACTATTCTTACAAACAAATCGTGACTTTGTGTACGATAGGTGTATTGTATCCGTGCTGTCCTGAGCTGAGCTTTGGATGCAGCTGGCTCGTTTACACACGAGGATGATAC